>AUWJ02017372.1:0-17437 GCA_000468175.2 Phytophthora cryptogea
CATTGGGTGCGAAGTACGTGGATAGTTTTAGTGAAGCTAACATCTTCTTATAACCAGGATCGACAGATCTCTTGAGCAGCGCCGTAGTATTCTCGTCGACCTGCATCCACTGATCATCCTTCTTCGCTAAACGGAGAGATAACTTGGCTGGGTCGAGTCTAAAGCGCGCGTCAACGTCTTTCTTCGTATTTACAATAGCCTTCTGCAGCCCTTTCACGTCAGCGTCGCATCCAATTTCGACGGAGAAGATAATGGCATCGTCATTCACCCCACACCAAAGCTTCATTTTATTCTCCATGAGGATTGCGTTGCTTGTTGGAAAATAATGGGTGTCCGTAAACCTGGCAACCAGTAGCAAAACCATCAATCAATGAATGACCTGTAGTAAAATTTACACGATGCATAACTCCACATTTCGTTGTTGCTAACTCAATCCTGTGCTGGGGTCATTGAGTAGTACTTCGAAGTATTCGTTCCTCTGCATGTTGATGTCGTCACGCTTCCGCCCTATGCAGAAACAAAAAGTTGTCGAGTATTTTTTTCGTCTTAGTAAATCTATCCTCAAACGAAAGAAAACACGATCGAAGCACTGCTCGTCCAAAACCTGCACAAACATTTCAACCTTAACACAAAGGGAAGTTTGCGTAGCGATATGGATGCATCACTGCTACCTTGTATCCGTCTTCAATGGATGGTTTCTCGTCCTCAGACCCGGTGTACATCTTGACAACAGGGAGATCTGCACTAATAGATTGTTCGGGTTGCCGTATTTGGCGAACTCTCTTTTGTTTCCGTGACATTGTTTCTTCGACAGGATGTGACAGCTTGCTGCTTTACCGTGCGGCACGAAAAACGTTTCGTGCTCGATGCGCTGATACTTAAATTCTTCTGTCATGGGTCTAAGGTAGAAGCACTCGAAGCAGCGTCGGACGATTCCTTGCATTCTGGGGAATCCGTCTCGTCAAGTTCGTAGTGGTCGCAAAAAATGTGTTGCAGAATCTGACGGCACGAACGGCACCTGCTTCACACATATTGCCAACCATCCTCCTTTCAACCGTCGATTGTCAATATGCAGTCATGAAGAGTGTTCTTGAAGTAAGTGCATCTCCCCGGCAACCAGAAAATAATTAAGGCAAGTGAATGAAGCAAGGCGTACTTACCTTTCTTTAAACAGAACAGTACATGGACCTGCAGCGTTTTGTCCTACCACACCGCACAGTTCTTGACGCCACGACGACGGGCAGGATCTCGTCACTCGCTAGTAGAGGTGTCTGGGACGGTGGTCACCGTTGATTTCTTCCGAGTTGATGGAGGTTGACCACGTCAGTCACAATCTGTCAATGAGTCATCCAATTCAACGTGCATGCCTGGTGTCGGCAAAGCGATGTCGGATTTCACCGACGACGAAGATCGGCAGCTTGTCCAGTTGGCGCTGGTGTATCTACGTAAAGGGAGGCAAACTATGTGGGATCAGTTGACACGGCAGATGCGAGGCACCAAGAAATCAAAGGAGGCGCTCCGACAGCGGTTGAAAACTCTCAAGCGCACGCATGGCCGCAACCTCGAGAAGTTCCCGCCGTGGTTTTTCAAAAAAGAATTCGCGAATGCAACCAGCTCTCAACATTTGCAAGGTTACCACCGCAAGACAGCCGTGAAGACCACAATTCACGAAAGCGACAAACTCGTGCGATTCATGGAAAAGACTGGATACAAACCACGACGAATGAACGTCAAGACGAAGACCACACTGCAATCGAATGGAGCTCCAGCGAACACATCTGCGATGCTTGAACGACCACAACCTCGAGCTCGAACCATTCCGAAATGTTTGACATCGAAACTAAGTGAGCCGCCATCTTCCCTGCTACTACTGGCATCTGTAGCTTCCACGTCAAGTTTCGGAACGAAGTTTGTTGACAGCTCCTGCTCTCGGGTGTAAGCGCTAGTGAAGCTGCTGCGAATGTTTCATATAATTTGTGAAGTTCAGGTTGGGAAATCAACGAAGGTCAGAATGACTCGTCCGTTATCATAATGGTGTTCACCATTGTTGTACTGGAATTCCTCTAAATATACGAATACTCGGCGAGTTCCGTGCTAGTTGAGGCCACCAACTCGGTTGTCACTTGTTTTTTCTTCCTCGAGAGGACTTTTACCTGCCGATTGAAAACTGGTGCCGTCATGAAGGCAGCAGTTGCATGTGGCGAGGAAGAAACCACGTTCGACTCAACGCCATGGCCAATCAACCGACTGAGTTACACGGAGCTCAGTTTGCAGGACACCGCGACAATTGAAAAGCTCTTTGCAGGCCGAAATGATACCCCACTGCTGATGAAATGGGTCATGCTGCACAAGTCGGGATCCAAGTTTCGTCCCAGACTTTTCGTGATGTCGGCGCTTCGGTTGTGGATTTTGAAGAAGAAGAAGACATTTGGCAAAGCGCTGGTCTTACGTCACGAGTATCAGCTTATGCACGTCCACAAAGTCACTGCATTGCGGTTATCTGTGCCATGTCAGACGCCGTTGACTCCGAACTCGTCCACAAGTGGATGTTTTTCAATTCGACTCGTCATTCTAGCGAACCAAGAGCCTTCGATGCTGCATTTTGATCCCGGTACGCACACAGAAAATTTCGTACGACTGCTACAGCGGCTACTGCATGCACTTCGGCTCACATTTCCAGAACAAAAGACTCCGCCGACTAAACTGCCTGTTGATTGTCACTGGCACGAGTTCTTTCCTGATGAAGATGACGTTGGGCATGAAAACCAGAGTGGCGAGAAAGAAGTCGCAGATTCAAACCAAAGCCCGATATTTGCTGCTATGGCGACGGCGTATCATGCTTTTTGCGACGATCTGGGCGTTCGTTTTCGTGACAGCGTACCAACCCGCCTTGAAGAATGTGCAACGACATCCGGGTGCATGGATTTCCAGTATTGTCTAGGGTTCCCGCCCGGCGTCGACGGCTACGACCATCTTCATGACCATTATTCGTCAACATTACAGGCTTTTGCTCGCTCGGTGGTTGATGCATGCTTTCCTTCATCTTCTCGATCCGTGTCCGGCTACCAATCAAAAGAAATTCAAGCATTATCAAGAACACTTGAGCGCTCGCGGTGCTTCACCAACATCGTCATCAACGATCTCGCAATGGGACAAACCAGTTTGACGGTGCTCTTCCAGGCTTTAATGTCACCAATCTGCACCATCGAAGGCTTCAGTCTTACGAACGTGCAGTTGTCCGTCCGAGCGCTGCGTATTCTTCAAGATGTTGCCCAGAAATCAGCAGTGCGCCAACATGGAGAAGAGAAGAAGCTGCAGCTACGGCGCTTAGATTTTTCCTTCAACCGCTTCACAGTTGCAATGTCGACGGAGCTCGCAACAATTCTCCAATTACTACCCAATGGACTGGAGCTGCTTCAGCTCGAACGCTGCGGATTGACAAATGTATCTTGCTGTCGCATCTTGGAAGCCTTGACAACTACCACAGCTTTCGCAGCATCCTTGCGGGAGTTGAATATTGCAGGGAACCATCTTGGCCAAGAAGGCACGCGGTCTCTCTCGTCATGGATCATCGCGACGTTCGCACTTCAGCGATTAGATGTCTCTCGAACGCAGCTCGACATCAACATATTCATTCAAGCGCTCAAGCAGAACACTTTGCTGCACGAATCGTCACTCGAGCAACTAGACTTGTCGTACAATCAAATGCGTACACAAGCCAGCCAGGACCTCGGTGTCATCTTGGGCAAGTCTCAAAGTCTGGCTCGCGTTTTCTTGCGTGGGATGAAGCGTTATCGCCACTTTCACAGATTGCTGCCTCCACAGCTACAGAAGGAAGGTACGCTCTTGGTACTCTCGGAAGCTGCCGTTGTGGCACAAACAGCAGCTTCACGCAGGAATGGACGGACAGTTCACCGAGCGGATGGTCTTCGAAAACACTTTCTGCGCAATATCTTAGCACCAATGTTTGCAAACACGGACCGAAGCTTGGCCTGCATGGTAGACTTGAGCGATAACGATTTGAGCGGACACCGAGCTGAAGTTCTGGCTCAACTGCTGGATGAATCGCCCTGGGCTACCCGAACTTCATTGCGACTTGATCACACGCGGCTTCACGATAAATCGGTGAGTGAAAAATGTACCAGCTAGTTTTGTGCGTCTTTGCCTGACCTCTTGTGTATGATGCAGGCGCTTCTGCTACTCCACTCGATTCGAGGCTGTAAAACTCTGGAGTCGTTGAGTCTTGAAGGAAATGGATTCGTCAAGCGTGACACTCATCGGAAGCGAAAACGGCAAAATGAAAAATGCTACAGCGATGGTGTAGCCCCATCCGAGCCCAGTGTGATTGAACAAGCTGGAGCGAATGCCTTGGCGCTGTTGCTGGGAGGTGCATTGGACTATAACAACCAGAATAATGCCGCTTGGTTGGGAACAAGTGACGGTGGAATTGCGTCTTCTTCATTCTTGGCGTACTCTTCAGGAGCAAAACCTCTGCGCTTGAAGGAGCTCTGCATCAAGTGTGAAGGCTCTTATGTCTTCGGTATCCACATCATTACGACGGCAGTTCAAGCATTGGCCAAGCCACACGCCCATCTGCAAATGCTAGACGTCACAGGGAACGAGTGTGGAGATGCACTGGCACAAGTTCTCGGTGACGTTTTACCCAAGAACAAAAGCCTTCAAGCGTTGTTCTGGGATGGAAACTGCATCACCGTCGATGGGTTTCTCCAGTTCTATGACGGACTCCTGCAAAATCGCACGTTGGTGATGGTGCAGATGCCGATCCAAGACACGCGAAGAGTGAGTAAGCTTGGTACTTGTATCTGCCATTTTTTCCCACTAAAATATGCGCTGTTGTGCTGTGTAGATCTTGGAGGAGGTGAAGGACCCACCTCGAGAAAAACTCTTCAGCGTCCTTGGCAAAATCTTCAAAGCGACAGAGCGAAACCAAATCCTGGCAAGGGAAGCAAGAGAACGAAAAGCTGGAGCACGAAGAGGAAACACGGCAAACGTACCTGTACATCCAATCTCAGCCGGCCAACTGGACAGCAACGGTAAATGCGACGACTGCCATACAACTCAGCCAGCAGAACCTATTGATGCCGAAATTAAGCACGAGCTTGAGTCTGCAGGGCTGGCACTTCAGCAATGTCCTTCTCCTAAACTCGCTTTGTCTCTCGAAGGAGAAATGGAAGAAGAAGGTATGGAGAAAGAGAATTCTGCTCGCAAAAGCTACTCCAGACCAACAAGTGCGCGGTACCCGTCGACAATGCAGTCGTGGAGTATGCAGAGCAGCGCCGACGATTTCCGTGCACAACTCAACCGACTGGACTCGCTAACTGCTTCGTACTCTTTGACCCCGTCACACATGTAGATAAAACACACACCTGATCAAAAAACAAAGCCTTCGTTCATACAAAGTCAACCTTTTCACTTGTGCGAGCCGAGTCCCTGCAAGAACGAGCTCAAACTGCTCTTCACGGCAACAACCGCGGCATCAGGCTGAACTTTTTTCTTCTTTTTCTTCCGCTTCGGTCCATCCAGCAGCTTCCGTGGTGGGCTAGGCGGTGGCACAAACACGCTCGTAGACGCCATCTCCACATCACCAGCTTCTGCAGAAGTAGTCACTCCTGACTCAACCACGTCCACATTTTTCTCCTTCGCGGCCTCCGTATCGTCATTTTTCATCCTCTTCGTCTCTGGTGCTTCAGCTTCCAACTCCTTGTTCTGCTCCTCTTCACGTGCTCGTTTCTTGTTCTTAGCCTTGTGCACAATAGAAGCACCAGGGCGGTCGTTGGCATGTTTGCACCGATGACAGGTCACTCTCTGGGAAAAATGGCAAAAATGCATGTCAGCCTGCATTAAACTACCTGCAACCATTTAACGGTCGCATTAACGTACCACAATTGTGGACAGCGTCTCTCGAACTTGACGTGGCCTATTGCTGCCGTTCTGCTGCTGAGCTCGACGTTGCTGTCTCGCCAGTCGACGATTGGCTGGTGACTTGGATGACTGTGACAGGACCTGCACATTTGCCGACACACTGGGCACTAAAAGCCCTCCACAGTTCTCACAGATGAAGTCTAGAACTGTTTGCGGCAATTGGGCGCGGCTGGAACGAGCCAACTGCATCATGGACGCACTGGCAAAAATGGCGTCAAAAATGCTGCATTATAAGTTTTCAAAATGCATTTTTGCACGTACATCATGTGGCTGGCCAGCGTCGCGTTGGTGGCCAGGAGGCGATGCGCCGAACTCCAGAGGAAGGTGAAGCGCTTGTCCAGCTGCCGCGAGTTCTCGGCGCTCGTCACCTTCATCTCCGGCAGCAGCAGCGAGCCCAGCGACTCTACTGGCTCAGCCATGGCCATGAATGTCAATAATGCAAAATGACTTGACTTTGGTATGCATTCATTAAATTACAGCATGCTCTCATATGCTTTCAACAACTAATTACAAATACAGCCTCCATCTCGTCCGTTTAAGTACGACATAGCCCTGATACTGAAAACAAGTAAATCTATAATCAAGGTCACGCGCATGATGAGTCATCGTTACGCAGTTACTTTGTCTGAACGAAGGAGTTTGAAATTGGGTCAACGAATTTATGTGTAGGCGAGGCATTTGAAGCAGTTTGATCCGGTGGCTTGTCGATACCATTTGCCGTTCAAGGACTCGACAACTGAAGTGATTCTCGAGGTGGCGGAGAAAAGATTGCAATCTTCCTACTTTCAGATGGGGCTTACGTTCGTTTCGAACCAAACGTTGAATTCTAGCAAACCAACGATCATCGCGAAGAGAATTACACAGCGCGCACAGTTTCCGAGGATATCAAATTACTGTATGTCTGTACACCGTGAGAGCTGTACGTTGGTTGTCGTCATTTATTCTTCAGAAGAGCTTAGTATTAATACTAAGTAAGGCTCATTACTTTACCTCTCAATGCCCAGTTTGGCAGGATGTCACTATTCGAATCAAAATTGATCCTACTCGATGAGAGGTGTGCGCCAGTTTGGACTTCGCCGAAGCAAGTTGCCAGCTACCATTATATCATTTCTGGTCTCCATCATAAGAAACTCATCTCTGTGTGGTGTGGGGTATTGAGATTATTTTCTTCAGTTGCCGTTATCGTGAAACGCTTAGTAAAAACATTCCGACTCATCACTGTCCGTGCCTTCTGCTTCAAGGTCCATCGATGCAAAAGATACATTTTGTATCGGCTCCTTCTGCGTATCAGCAGTAGACTCACAGTCTCGCGTGTCTTCTTCATTTGCCACTTCTCCTCCTTTGCCAGCCAACTTGTGCTTTAGTCGGTCTGGCACTTCTGAGATTGGGACTAGAACGCCCATAACCGACACGAGCTCCTCGGCAACATCGTCATCACCACCGGATGGTTTATCCTCCGCACCAGGATCCCCTCTAACTTGCTCTCCATCAGATTCCGAAGCCGTCTCTGACCTGGTATCATCGTTTGCAACAGTATCTTCAACGTCAGACTCCGCCGCACTTAGCTGCTCTTCTTCGGATTCCGAAGCTGTCTCTAACTCGACACCATCATTATCACCATTCCTAGGCTCATTTTCAGTATCTGACTCCGTCGCAGTAAGCTGCTCTTCATCCGACCCCGAAGCAGACTGCAACTCGATGTCGAAATAATTTTTCGTAGGAGTATCATCAGCGTCTGACTCTGCACTGACTTGCTCTTCCTCGGACTCTGAAGCCGATCCCGGATCGACAGCACCGTTGGCAACATTTGCTGTCGTATCTTCAGCGTCAGAATCCCCAGACTCAGACACCAATTGCAACTCGCCGTTTTTGTTACAATGGTTTGTTGGCGTATCGTCTGGCGTATCGTCGGCGTCAGACTCCCCACTAATCTGCTCTTCGTCAGATTCCGAAGTTCCATCGACACCACCTTTTGAACCATTCACAGGCAAATCTTCAGTGTCAGGCCCCACTGCACCAAGCTGCACTTCATCGGCTTCCGAAGCCGTCTCCATCTCAACAACATCGTTATGGTTAATGGGATAGAGTTCTTCCTCCGCTTCAGTACCAGAGCTTGTCCGCTCATCATCAGCACCGGACATTACATCCAACTCGGCAGGTTGTTCGTTGACGATGGCCGTTTGAGTTAATGTCCCTGAATTAATGCTCTCTTGTTCATCGTCCGTGTCAGTTACTAGTTCCAACGTGTTCACTTCCCCGTTGTCAGTCGCCAGCGCTGCATTAGTCTCTGACTCAGAAGTTGGCTGTTTCTGCTTCGTCCCAGTCAACTTCATTTCGCCGTTTTGATCTGTCTGCGAAGGATTTATTACTGACTCACCAGACAGGTTTTCCACGTCAGCCTTTGTCAATTTAAAATTCAAACGATGCTTTGCTGGTGTTTGGGAACCAGCACGTTGTGGTGTTTCATCAGTCTCCGACAGTTCCGCTCGCTGGATTTGGTCCATATATATTTGCTTTCTTCTTCGTGTATCTCGCGATGTTGTTATTGTTCTCTTCGTTTTCCTCATTGGAGACGGATCTGGTGTAGTGTTGTCATCACCCACGCTTGAAGACTTCTGAGTTTCCGTGATTTCGAGTGCGTCACTGTCGTTGTCCTTGGCAGGTTTGGCGTGTTTTGATCGTAAAGTCCTTACAGCTGCATTGGCGGTCGACGCCTTGGCCTGTGTAGTTACAGTTCTGGCTCCTTGAGTATGAGGCCCAGTGTTCGTCTTCCTTTTTTTAGCTTCCAATTCAGGTTCCAACCTTGATGTAGCTGCACGACGTGAACGCTTTATAGGAGGTGCTTCATTTTCGGATTCATCCGTTCCGGCCAGTTCGCTGTGATCTTCGCACTTGGTATTTGCCAACACCGATTTATTGCAATGTGGATACGAGCACTGCGTGCTGTCTCGATGCTTGGGGCACTTTCCCCCTCTTACTGCAACCATCACGCACTCCGGATACGAACATCGTCTGCCTCCTCCATGTGTAGAACAGAACCCACCCTTCTTCCTCGCTTGCTTAGAGCATCCTCCATGCAAACATCGATGGCCTCCTCCATGGTGAAAGCACTTACCTCCAGTCAGCGCGTGTTGTGTACAGTCTTGAAACGAGCATCTTCTGCCTCCTCCATGAGCAACACAAACCCCTTCCGCTACTGACACAGCCCCATTCCTACACCCAGCACATTTGCACTGGTGTCCTCCTCCATGTCGAGCACATTTGCCCTTTGTCACTGCAAATCTGCTGCATTTCGGCTCGGAGCAGCGAGTGCCTCCTCCGTGAGCGATGCAGCAGCCTCCTGCTTTTGCCTGCTTGTTGCATCCTGGATAGCTGCACCGTTCCGAGCCTCCATGGGCCGCACATTTGCCATTGGTCTTCACACTCTTGGTGCACTCTAACTCAGAACATAGCACGGCTCCTCCGTGGACGTGGCACTTGCCTCGCAGCCTCGCTCTTGAGGTACATTCTGGATAGGAACACAGTTTAGCTCCTCCGTGAGCGCCACAAAAGCCTTTGGACCGCGCAGAACTACCACAATTAGGGTAAGAACAGCGACGACCGCCTCCATGGGCCAAACATTTGCCTCTGGACTGTGCAATTCGAGTGCAATTGGACTGGGAACAGCGCGTCCGTGGGTCATGTGCTTGACACTTTTTCTTGGCCTTCACGGGGTCGCAGCAGCCCGGAAAAGAGCAGAATCCCTTGGTTGAAGTCGTCTGCGTGTTCGTGGAGGTCTTGGGCGTCTCCTGTGGCTGCGTGGCGGCCTCTGCGTCGCTTATGAGCGCCTCGACGACCTTCCTCTTCTTGGGCATCAGGTGTGTGCGCGTGATTCAAGGAATGATGGTCTTTCACATGCGACAAGTATAGTACATGGCTACATCTCTATTTTTAGTCGTTGGCTCCACTTTCTGTGCCATTGTCCAATTCGCCCAAATGGGTCGCCAACGTCAGCCAGGCCACCGCCAGCGCGGCGCCGGCACCGTAAGCGTGGCCAAGGGGGACGCCCTGCGCCAGGGCGTGCTGTGCAAGGAGTGGCAGCGCACGCCCATGCAGCTGCTGCTCGAGTTCTGCCAGGCCAAGAAGCGCCGAAGCGCCTTCTACGCTCGAGCCAAGAGTCGAGACTCCGCTAAATTCCGATTCCGCTGCGTACTGCCGGACGCCAAAGACAGCAGCAAAGACTTGAGTTTCTGCCCCGAGCAGGAGTTTGAGACGCAGGACGAGGCCAAGCACTGCGCCGCTCTACTGGCGCTCAAGCACGTGGAGCCGCTGCGGCCGTTTGAGCGGAAATTGCCCGACCCCTATCGTGAATTATGGCTGGGGTTGGGTTCGATAGTGGAAAATATAGGGGTAGGGGTCAAGGGGAAAGTTAGTGGGAAGAAGGGGAAAGTTGAAGAGAAACCGGCGACAAGGGACGACAAGCAGACGGACATGGAGCTGTGGGGCGACGAGGAGCAGCAAGTGCAGGAGCAGAAGCAAGACAAGCTGACGACGTTGACGATGGACCGGAAATTCGCGTCACATAAGGAGTTTGAGGCCGCCAAATTGGCGAAAACGCAGGAGAGGAACAAGAAACAGCGCGCCAGGGAGAACAGGGAGAGAGCCAATCTGCCCAAGCAGGTGATGATGAGTGCACAGTGCAGAGAGCTCATTGAAGGTATTTTGAGGAAGTTGGGGGATATGCAGAAGAAAAGTTTCAAGGTGGACGAGGACGGACAGGATGATGAGCAGAGGAAGCTGCAGGAAGCTGAGTTTCAGGCCAAGGCCACGCAGAGGTTGAAGGCCATTGGGTTTACACCCGCGCAGATCCAAGGAGCATTGCAGAACTGTCCGCGAGATCCGAGTTTGGATGGCGACGTCGAAGACGCGCATATGACGGCTATCTTTGATTGGTTGTGTTTGAACATTCCTGAGGGAGATTTGCCCAAGAAGTTTAACCCGGAAGGAACACAGCTTGATGTGGTGCTGAGCAGTTCGTCTTCTGAGCCGGCGCGCACAGTTGTGCTTGTCCAGCGACTCATGAAGTTTGGGTACGATCGCTGCGACGCTGTTTCTGTGGCAAACGAGTACCTGAAAGAGCACCCTGCCGTAAGTGACGAAGAACTGAAAGCTCCTTCTATGACGACAATATTCGCTTTGCTGCAAAAACTGTTTCCGCACGTTAAGAAACAGTTTGATTTGGAAGAAATCGACGGGTTAATGGAGGTCCCTGACGATAAAGAGGAGCTGCTGAACCAACGACAAGATGAGATTTTTGCGTTAGAGGCGATTTATGACGACAAGGTAAAATTTTCAACCCTGGAGGATGCTTCTAGTACTCAGCTACTTGAGTTTGAAGTGACAGAAGCTCTCCGACTGGACGTTTTTCTACCTAGTACCTCGAGATATCCGTTCGAGTTGCCTCTTTTGGCGCTGACTTCAACCGATGCGAAGCATCAGCCGCATCTACTAGCTGCATGCGGGGAGGCACTAAAAGGTTGTGTACATTCCATGGGCGAGCCTATCCTGTACGACATTTACGTCGCAATCGACACGTATTTGCAAGACAAGAAGCGACTGGCCAAGAGCCCAGCGAGGATTCAGCTTCTGAAGCCCGTTGCAGTGAAAGAGACCGCTGCTGAACCTTCACGATATCCAAGCAAGTTCGAGGACAAGTCAAAACAGCAGAAGAAGCAGGGTGGCCGTGGCTCTAATCATAAGAGCTCAAACCAACGCAAACCTAAGCGTGTAGATGCCGAAGCAGTACGCCGCACGAGTGAGAAGCTGCTGCAACTAAGAAAGGAGAAAAATGGGCAGCGCAATTTCCAGCAAATGCTTGCTGCTCGAGCAAAACTTCCCGCAGGCAAGGAGGAGGCGCAAGTTATTCAGTGTGTGCAGAACAATCAAGTGGTCCTTATTTGTGGTGCTACCGGTTGTGGTAAGACTACCCAGATCCCGCAGTTTATTCTTGATGAATACATCAACCGTGGCGCTGGCGGAAAATGTAACATCATCTGTACGCAACCCCGCCGAATTGCCGCTATTGGTGTTGCTACTCGTGTTGCCCAGGAGCGATGTGAAGAAATCGCAGACGTCGTTGGTTACCAGATTCGTATGGACGCAAAGAAGTCGTCCAACACACGTTTGCTGTTCTGCACAACGGGTGTTTTGCTCCGCCGTCTTCTCAATGATCGGCAGCTCTCTGGTGTTTCCCACGTTATTGTCGATGAGGTTCACGAGCGAAACGTCGACACGGATTTCCTGTTGTCGATCCTTCGTGATTTGCTGCCACAGCGTCCAGATTTGCGTGTTATTCTGATGAGTGCCACCATGAACTCAGAGTTGTTCGTGAAGTATTTCTCATCAATTACTCGGACCCTCTGCCCCGTCTTGGATATTCCGGGTTTCACATACCCTGTGGAGTGCAACTTTCTCGAGGAGGTTCTGGACCAGACTCGTTACGAAGTGCCCAAGTACTTGCTGAAGGACAAGAAACACAAGAAGAAGGGCAGCGACGGCGAAGGCGAGGAGGAAAGGCAGAAGCCGCTGTCTGAAATGACATCAGAAGAAATTGCTGCTCGAGTGGATGACGCCAAAATTGACTACGATCTCATTGTGCACTTGGTACGCTTTCTTGTACAGGAAAAAGCCGAAAAAGCTGGAAATTCGCACGGTGCGATTCTTGTATTCTTGCCCGGTACTGCTGAGATCAAGCGTTTGATTGAGATGCTGACTCATGGCAATGGTGGGCTCTCATCGAAGGTTTGGGCACTACCGCTTCACGGCTCGCTCTCTGGAGCCGATCAGGCGATGGTGTTCAAGTCAGCCCCTGCAAGCAAAACAAAGGTCATTGTTAGCACCAATATCGCCGAAACCTCCATTACTATCAACGACATTACCGCTGTGATTGACTCTGGCAAGGTAAAGGAGATGGTATACGACAACCGTGCTAGGCGCTCTCAGCTTCTAGACTGCTGGGCATCTCGCGCTGCGTGTGACCAGCGTAAGGGTCGTGCAGGACGAGTGCAGGCTGGCACGTGTTATCGACTATTTTCACGGAAGCGATTTACTGCCATGGACGCTCAGTTGTCTGCCGAGATTCACCGTGTGTCCCTTGAACAACTCTGCTTGCAGATCAAGAAGCTTGAGCTTGGGTCGATTAAGGGTTTCCTGTCGAAAGCGATTGAGCCGCCAAACGAGGATGCGATTGATGCTGCGATCCAGGAGCTCATTGATATTGCGGCATTCCGAACCGTTACCGAGTCGCCCAAGAACAAGCTTCGTGGCAACAGCAATATTCACGACGAAGAAGTGGTGCTGACGCCACTCGGCAACCACTTGGCTATGCTCCCACTGGATGCACGCATTGGCAAATTCCTGGTGTATGGATCGATTCTGCGCTGCATTGAGCCGGTGGCAATCATCGCGGCTTGCATTTCGAGCCGCAGCCCGTTCTTGATGAGTATGTCTGATCCTGAAATGCGAGCAAAGCAGGATGCACTGAAAAAAGAGCTGGGCGGTAGTTGGAAAAGTGACCACCTGCTGCTTTGGAAGCTGGTGGAGCGTTATGCTCCTCTGCGCGGTCAGAAGATGAAGCGTGGGTTTTGTAAAGATATTGGGCTTTCGTACGACACCATGGAGTCGATTTTGGACTTGAAGCAGCAGTACCTGCAGCAGCTGGACAACATCGGTTTTTACGAGTCGTATAGTGTCGACAACTTGAACGAGAACTCGGATGCCCCACGCATCATCAAGGCTGCTTTGTGTGCTGGGCTGTACGCCAATGTTGCGCAAGTAGTGTACCCAGAGCAGAAGTACTTCCAGGCAGCGCATGGTGTGGTGGAGGAAGATCACAACGCGAAGCAGATTCGCTACTTTGTTCGCTCTGCAACTGGGGCTGGCCAGCGCGAGCGTGTCTTCCTGCACCCTTCATCATGCAACTTCACCCAGTCGAATTACGATTCCCCGTGGTTGTTGTACACGGAGCTGGTGCAGACCTCGAAGATCTTCGTTCGTGAGAGCACAATGGTCAATCCATACGCGCTGCTGCTCTTCGGTGGCCACTTGGAGGTTGTGCACGAGAAAAACCTTCTCACATTGGACGGCTTTATTCGCTTCAACGCCGTTGCTCGTATTGGCGTGTTGATCAAGTCCATTCGGCAGCACCTCGACAGGCTTTTGATGGAGAAAATTGCCGACCCTAGTGTGGATATCGCCCAGAGTGAGTTGGTGACGGCCATTAGCCACCTGCTCAAGAGCGAAGGCATGTACGCCGACGCATAGAAACTTTCTCTTAGAATTAGACGATGATCGGAGCTTGACGTCACGTGCAGAGTGGAGTTTTATATTCATTGCTGAGATCTCGGTCCCTTATGGCTCCTGATGCAGGATTGGCACTACAATGACTATTTGATCGTGATCCCCATCGTTGTCGTAAAACAAAATTTCCACTACCCCCACAAACTGTTCGAAAGCTCAGGCATCACTTGGTCGAGAGCACTCGCGCGAAGGCCACGGGGCATGTACACGCGTGCAACTGGCAGCATCTTTGGCTCTGGAACATTCATGATACGCTGGACCCAGGGCTCATTGTCGAGAAGACACAACTTGCACCCCACAGTTACCGACTCTGGCATTGAGCACAGAAGACAGGACGTTGCTAGCAGAGTATTAGTTTCTTGGGGCTTGATGTACTCGAGCACAGCTTCCTTGAATTTCTGCACAGTCACTACCGTTGGCAGTCCAAGTGGATCAGCTGGGAGCGACTCACCACCGGGTGCTTCTGCTTCGGCTCGAGCACTCTCAATCGCTCGTATGAACCCCTCGACCTCTTTCCATTCAAAAATCACAGGCGGGTGTCCGAGTTGCAGGATCTCGTCGTAAAGATGAATTTCACCGTTGGTCTGCAGAATTTCTTCGAGTTGAGCGTCGGCATTCATCATGGCTAGGACTTGTGCGGTCTCAGACCTTGGGCGAAAGACGGAAAATGGTACGCAGATTAAATTTTGGTCAAACTGTCAACGACTTGGTCACTTTCTTTCATTTGCAGTAAAGCTTTTGAGGTTTGGACAGTTCGCTTTCATGACGCTCTCATTTAACAATGTGCCGGTTAGCTTCGTGAATCCTTTATTCAAGTTTTACCACTCTCGTTTCAATGATGCTTCGCAAGTTGCCACAGCCTACAGAACCTTCCAATACTGCGTGAGTTCAACATCTTAGAACGAGTCGATGTCGACACCACCAAGTCGACCCGCGGCGTATCCGCCAGCTCGGTTCTGGGCGTTGGCCAGATCGAACTCGCCACTTACGCCCACCGCTTCACTTTCCACTCGGTCGTCCTCAGCCAATTCAACTCGCAACCAGTTCTCCACCACCTTGTACATTGGGACCTTGTGGCCATCCGTGCACTGCTCAATGGGGCCGTAGAAACCCACCGTGCCGCGGCGGATGTAAAGCGCATGGGACGCCCAGACGTCCGTACCGTCAAAAATGTGCGTGGCCAGCAGCACTGTGGCTTGTCTGGTCTCCGTCTCCTCCTTCAAGAAGGTCAGGACGTTCTCACGCGAGATGATGTCGAGCATCCCCAGCACCTCGTCCAGCACGATCAACTGCGACGGTCTCAGCAACGCCAGGAACAACTGCACGCGACGACGTTGGCCGTCCGACAGGCGATGCAGACGCCACTTGGGGTCAATACGCAGCACCTTGAGCAGCTTGGCACGACGTTCCGGGTGCTCGCTCTGCAACTTCACCATCATCTCGTCCACCGCCATATCGGCCGAGTAGGCCATGGCATGAGACGCGAAGGCTACAGCGCGTTGACCCCAATCTGCACTCACGAACGTCCTCAACGCATTGAGTGTCGTGTCTCGGAAGCTGTCCCGGCCGAAGATGAGCGCCGTATCGTCCGCCGTCAAGTGTTTGCCAGCCAAGATGCTCAATAGCGTGCTTTTACCGGCTCCATTGCCTCCGACAACCAGAACGCGCTGGCCAGGCTGTAACGTCAGGCTCACGTCACGTAGGACGCGATCGTCATCTTGGAGCGCATCCCCCCCGTTAACTGGATCGTGTTGCAGGCGGTTAACAAGTTGACCACCGATCGTCACCTTGGCGAACGCGAAGTTGAGGCGACGCAATTCCACCGGAGGAGCAACAGCAGCAGGATTGGTGGCCATAGTGGACTGAGCACTAAGTTCGAAGTGATTGGATGGGAAGGGGCGGGTCAGATGGACCAAGTAGGACGATGGTTGGAAGGAAAGGAGGTGTGTGGAATATGTTGTACAATGTGATAATGGTTCAATACCGGGAGAGTCCAGGACGTGCTACACCTAAGTTTTGATCAATTCAAAAAGGCGAATCCAAGTATGAACCTCGTTAGAAACTCACACCGACTTGGGGTTGGTATTGGCGACTCCAGCCGCGACGGCAAAGGTGCGACGGAGCTGCTAAGCTGTCACAATTTCAGATTCGTCAGGTTTTCCAATGCCTCGACCAATTCCCAGACTACCTGAGGCGTAATCGCTGACGCCGTTGGGTGAGCGTCACATTCATCGCACGGCACCTGATCGAAGCTGGGTTCTTTTCCATGATTTGGTTGCCAAGAATGAGACCGACCGGCTCTCGACGTCCACGGGGAATGGGCTCGTATAGCCTCGGCATTTTTCAGAAGTAAACCAAAAGCGAGCAAGGTCGGCACACGTCAACTACAAAAATTACAGTTGTCCAAGATGTTAACGAGGGCCATGGCGTAGCTGCGATCAAAGCCTCAACAAGACCAACAGTTTGTTGATTTGAAAATCCTGTCTTCCGCCGTTCTTAACCTGTGGGGGTTGGAAACAACCAGGGTTTGGGAGGGGCTGCACAGGAATCGAACCATGTTTTGGAAGCGTAACACAAAGTATTGTTGGTACAATGAAGCCTTATCTAAAGTGTCGACAAGTCGAGGGTTAACACGACCGTTGCTGAGTTCAATTGGTACGGCGCAATGGAGGTAGTTTACGAACTCACAATTGCCCCAATTGGTGTCACAACAGAGGATGAATGGAGTAAATTAGTCGAGAGTGTTGTAAGGATCAACACTCACACGGATAGATAGCCTCATTTCTATCGCAAATTTCCTATCGTTGGATCATTATGGCGATTAATGCACTCTTAAAGTCGACATTGGTTGTTTGCGTCGCCGAGTGAAAACTAGAGGACAACTCGACTGGAAGGCCAAACAATGGGAGTGTTCGCCACATACTTTGTGGACGAATCTGGGAAATACTTCGTGGTGAGAAGGTAAGGAGTTTAGGAATAAACCTCTTTTTTAATTTATCAACGCATCCGACACGAGTTGGTGCACCGCTCCGCTGGCTCGCTACAGTACATGTAGAATACATCCAAGCAAACCGAAGCAAACGTGTTCTTTATGATCTTACCAACGAGTCATAGCTCAAGATGAGTGAAGCAATAAATTATGTTACTTAAAAAAAAA
>KV740800.1:0-14814 GCA_000468175.2 Phytophthora cryptogea
TCGTGCTCCTCATGGTCGTACGAGTCCTCACCTTCGTGCTCCTCGTGGTCGTAGGACTCATCCTGCTGCACTTCAGACCCCTCCTCGTAGGACTCTTCTTGCTGCACTTCCGAGCCTTCTTCGTACGAGTCCGTGTGCTCGTCCACTTCGGACCCCTCACTGTACTCGTCCTCGTGGTGTTCATGCTCTTCCGAGCTTTCGTCGTACTCCTCCTGTTGCTCTTGCTGCTCTTGCTGCTCTTGCTGCTCTTGCTCCTCGGAGCTCGATTCGTAATCGTCCTCATGCTCCTCAGATCCTTCGTGCTCCGTCACAGATCCATCCTCGGAATCCTCTTCGTACTCGTGCTCAGCCTCCTGGCCAACAGCGCAGGCGATGCGAGGGGTCTCTTTGCCGCACACCGCGTGAAGCACAATGCTCCAGGCCGCAGTGTTCTCAGAAGGGAGTGGGTAGTGTTCATCCGTCCACTCGACCGACACAGTCGAGTCTTCGCTCAGCACGAAAGCACCGAACTTGCCTGACAAGTCTCCCTTCTCACACATTAACGGATCGGCTGCGTAGTTCTGTGGGTTGCATGCGTACGTGAGCGATTTGGCCTTGCAGTCCGGCTCAGCGATGTACTCGGACGCAGTACCGCAAGCACGCAGCGGGTCGTAGTGGTTGTCCGTTGCAGCTTTCGAGCACTGTTTGAACGAGTCCGAGGACTGCGTCGAGTTCCACTTGGTGTGGATGTGCCACTTGTAACTCGTGACGGCTTCGGTGCAGTTGCCATCAAACGCAGCGAGCTTGGCTTGGTCGACGGCGGAGAAGTCGAGAGTAGCGGTGATCGTGGCAGTGGACGAGTCTTCGGCAGCGTACACGACTTGGATGGAGCCGTCGACACCAGCCGCATTGGCAGCGTCGAACTGGTAGACGACCGCCGGGTTGTGCGCCGCAGCGGCCGAGAGAGCTGTAGCGAAAGCAAAAGCAGCACCGAACGAGCGAACCATTGTCGTAGTGGGGAGAGCGGTCGAGTGAAGGCTCTTGGGTGGTCGGAAGTTAATCCGTGAATGACACAGGAAGCAGATCTACCTGCATGAACACGCCGAGGGAGCATCCTAGAAGACGTGAGGTGAAGCTGGAAGACGCGTGCCGTGGGTATGGGATACCAAACCGGCAGAAAACTTTAACGCGTGCCGCCGCAGCTACTTTTTAATCGCGGGTTCAGATGGATCACGTGAAAGGCTAGTATCTGGCCCGTGCGCATTCACGAAGTAGAGGGTGCTCCGTTAGTACTTCCGAACAGCTCTGCGCTTAAAGTTGTTGCACCCACCGGGATCGTGCTGCTCGTTTGCCTATCACCATCGGTTGCCTCGAGACAAATGGACTTTGACAAAGGTGAATCATATATTGTTGCCACTTAGATGAAGGAATGATGAAGTGAGTGGACGTATTGATCACTAGGAGCGTCAACGTTTAAGCCTTGACGGAGCAATCAGCACCACCACCCGTGGACTGGACCGGGGAGTGCTCGACAGGGGTGGATTGATCCACTTGGTCAACGCCATCGTCACCCTTCGTCCCAACAGCGCAGGCAATGCGAGGAGCCTCTTTGCCGCACACCGCGTGAAGCACAATGCTCCACGTGTCCGTGTTCTCGGACGGGAGCGGGTAGTTCTCGTCCGTCCACTCCTCCGACACGGTGTTACCTTCGCTGAGCTTGAAGGCGCCGAACTTGCCGGACAGATCTCCCTTCTCACACGCCAACGGGTCGGCCGTGTAGTTGGCCGGACTACAGGCGTAGCTCTTCGATTTGGCCTTGCACTCCGGTTCAGCAACGTACTCGGACGCCGGACCGCAAGCTTTTAAGGGGTCGTAGTGGTTGTCCGTCGCCGCCTTTGAGCATTGCTTGAACGAGTCCGACGACAGCGTCGAGTTCCACTTGGTGTGGATGTGCCATTTCCAGCTCGTGACGTCCTCAGTGCAGTTGCCATCGAAGGCCGCGATTTGAGCCTGGTCGACACCGGAGAAGTCGAGCGAGGCGGTGATGGTGGCAGTGGACGAGTCCTCACCGGCATACTTGACTTGGATCGAGCCACCGACACCTGCAGCCGTAGCAGCATCAAAGTTGTAGACGAACGACGGCTGGGCAGAGACCGCAGCGAAGGTGGCTGCAAAGGCACAAGTAAAACCAATGGGGCTGAGCATGAGGAAGGAAGAGCTTGAGGGGTCGGAGGAGAATCTGCAAATGGGACAAGCTGCGAGGCGTTGGGTTGGCTGTCTACCGGTGTTTAGATCATGCTAGCACATCCAAAAGCATGCCTTATGGTCCATAGGGCTTAGCTACAACGTGTTAAACGGGTACATGTAGCCCACGAAAGCTTCAACATCTGCGCTTATAATCGCTGGATAGGCTGTTGCAAACTTTCCGGTGGTTCTTAAAGGCTTGGATCACGATCTTGTGCAGCATCATGGAAAACAGACGAAGTGCGTCAAAGCACTCTAACCAACGACCTAGTAAAGTAGTAGTTGTTCATTGTAAACGGCAGCACAAGCGTTCACCTGGCACTGATTAACTCGTCTGCTACTTGATTAAAAGTGTTGTCAAAGCTTTGCAGCTCTTTAATATGGAGGCAACTTCCTCACATGATCATCCTCGGGTTTGAGTTCTTCTTATACTTCCTCAACGGCACAGGCGACGCGAGTTGCGTGGTTGCCACACACTGCATGCAGCACAATGCTCCAGTTGGGGCGGTTCTCCGATGGTAATGGGAAATGCTTATCCACCCACTGGGCTGTCACCTTCTGCTCGTCCTTCAGCACCAAGTTGCCAAACTTGCCCGACAAGTCTCCCTTCTCGCACACACGCGGGTCGTTTGCGTAGTTCTTTGGGTTGCAGGCGTATTTCGCGACCTTGGGACGACATTGAGGCGAGTTCACGTGCTCCGAGTCCGAACTGCATGCGAAAAGCGGGTCATAGTGATTTCCAGTCGCACGTAGAGAGCATTGACCAAAGGAAGCCGATCGCATACGCGAGCTCCAACGCACGTGGATGTGCCATTTGAACTCCGTCACAGGCTCAACGCACAGTCGGTCGAACGCACGGATCTCGCTTTGATTCAGTCGGGAGAAGTCCAATGCAGCAGAGACCTTGGTCATGGTCGAGTCTTCTCCAGCATACTTGAATTGGATGACTCCTTCAATCCCAGCAGCAGAAGGCGCGTCGAACCGATAGACGAATGTTGGGTTGGCAACAGCAAAGGAATTCACAGCGCAGAATACAGCAGCAATGAGAAGTTTCAGAGACATCGTCCAAGCTTTGGTCGTCGAAAGCTGTAGGGCACTGATGAAATTGAGGAATGGGTTGTCATCGTACAGCAATTACCGCAGCAGAGGTGACGAGTAGCCCAAATTTTGCTAGATCGATGAAAAGTTGGTGAGAAACCTCAGCGATTTCCAATCGATTGCAACGAAAGCACTAGGGTGGAAAAGTTTAGGCTTCACATCATGAAAAATCTACTCGAAAGCTGTTCGTAGTTAGTGGTTGGTGTCAACGTTTAGTTGTTCATGGCGCACTCAGCACCACCGTCCGTGGACTGAACCGGGGTGTCCTGGACGGGAGTCTCCTGCTGCACCTGCTCCTCAACTTCACCTTCTTCCTCCTGTCGGAGAGCACACGAAATACGGGACTCCTGGCCGCACATGGCATGGAGCACAATGCTCCACGTGTCCGTGTTCTCGGACGGCAGCGGGAAGTGCTCGTCCGTCCACTGCTGGGCCACCTTGGCGTTCGCGTCCAGCTTGAAGGCACCGAACTTGCCGGACAGGTCTCCTTTCTCGCACACCAACGGGTCGGCCGTGTAGTTGGCCGGGTTGCATGCGTAGCTCTTGATCTTGGCCTCGCACGCGGGCTCCGCGTTGTACTCAGACACGGGTCCACACGCACGCAGCGGGTCGTAGTGGTTGCTAGTCGCGGCCTTGGCGCACTGCTTGAACGAGTCGGACGTCAGCGTCGAGTTCCACTTGGTGTGAATGTGCCACTTCCAGCTCGTGACGGTGTCGGCGGTGCAGTTGTTGTCGAACGCCATGATCTTGGTCTGGTCGACGGCGGAGAAGTCGAGCGCTGCCGTGATGGTAGCGCTGGAAGAGTTCTCTCCGGCGTACTTGATCTGGATGGAGCCATCCACGCCACCGGCCGAAGCTCCATCAAACTTGTACACATACGACGGCTGGGCCGACACCACCGCGAGCGTCGCGGCGAAAGCGCAAGCAGCACCAAACGAACGGACCATAGTGAATGAGGAATCGGAGGCTAATTTGTAAGTGGGCACTGCCGTCCGAAGCACTGGGCTGCATGCTTTGAGTTTTCAAAGCACCGATTCCAAGTAGCCGATTCCGAGGATCCTCCATGTGCAAGGGGTCCTTCGCTAGGCACGCTGCCTCGCACCAATAGCTAAAGAGTTGGGGTGTCTCTGGGGCAACCTGTACATGCGGCACATCCAGGAGGCACTCGCACATGGATGTGCCTTGGTCTACCTCGAAATTAATCGGTTTAACGAGTGCATAGCACCAGAACGAACTTCAGACCGAGATTTCGACACGTGACCCAGTGGAAAGCCTTGGTCTGGCTTGCATTTGCCTCGTTCCTTTTGCCTAAGTCTCTCACATCGTTCAACGCTCCAGCATCATGGCAGAAGCCGGGTTTATATTTTGCAGATGAAGCAAGACCACCGCTAAAAGATGACAGACATCCAGACCGCTCGACTACCATTGTCGAGTCCGGATCTGGTGCTTGAGAAAGTCTCCGTTGCGCTGTGTTGCGTTGTACGTGTTTTCGGCTTTCATGTTGAGCTCCATCATTTGGACCATGAGGTCGGCGCGTCTCGAGTTATCGGATCCCAAGGGCGCCGATACCGTTCGTTGGAGACCCAGTCCGGAGGCTGAAAATGCGGTCTCCGAAGCAATGGCGGAGCTTGGACCGCTGTACGAATTGCTGTGTGATATCGCCAACTCGTTCGCAGGCAAATCGCTGTGATCTAGAGTTGTGCGTGCGAGTTGTCGCTGCTGGTTGCCACGATAGGCCACAAGTTGAGCTGTCGCCTGATGAGTGAGTTTCGGCCGTCGGTGTAGCTCGCGTGGCTCCAACTGGTGGTGGTGGTGCTCTCGACGGTGGTGGTGACGCCTTCGTTGTTGTCCCTCCTCATAGACTTGGCTCGGATTTGGTGGCGTCAAGCAGATACCTCGACGACGATCGCTGCCCGAGTTCGAGTCGTCTGAAGACGCACTCGAGTTGCTGGACAACGTCCCGCTGCGAGCTCGAGCACTGGAAATCGGGACGGCTGCAGGTGGGAGTTCTCGTTTGATTGTTGGGTTGGGTCTCGGTTGACTTGGCTCTAGTGGACGTCGGGACCCTCCGAAGTCCTCTTCTGCTACGTCGGAGAAGGTGTACACGGGTCCTGGGTGGCTTGAGTGAAACTCGCTCTCACCTCTAGATGCCGTCGAGCGCTCTGAATGCGCGTCGATAGAGGAATCTACGCTACTTGAAGAGTCCAAGTGGCCTCGTCCGCAATGACTACCACTTCCAATGCTCGTTTTACCAGATCCTCGGCTCTTGGTCACTAGCTGCGATACCGACATGTGCATGGGTGACGGAGTAGCGTAACCAGCATTTGCAGTCAACACACAGGTCTTACAAGTCTGCGCTCGCCGGAACTTTCCCAGCAAGCCATCTCGGACAAATATTTTCTTGTCGTTGTGGCACTTGGAGCACATGAACTCGCCGCACACTTCACACTCCGCAAGCATCGATCCACTGAAGAACCGCTTTGTCCGGTGGCACAAGAAGCACTCCGTGTTGTGATAGTTCGACGATTGCTGAAGCAGTTCGATGCTTTCTCGACGGCGATTTACCAGTGAAGTGAGTTGGCGAGTCTCCGCACACTGTTGTAGTTTAGAAATGCTGAAGAGATCACCTCCGCCAGCTCCATTGGAGCCTCCTACACCCACACCTCCCACATTGAGCACTCCAGCCAGCTGCATGTTGCCAAGCATGTAAATCTCCATGATCCTCTCGCTCTTCTGGCGGAAAATGTACCTCACAGACTGCAACACGCGTGACGAGCTGCGGTCGTACAGATCCGGGAATCCGGGCACGTCAACCGAGTGTTCAATGTGGAAGCCGAGACGCTCTCCATTGCTCGACTGCGTGTATCCCGTAAACTCGAGGTAGACCATGTCTCTGTGGCGCAACAGCTTGGCACTGGACGCGACGCTGCGCTTGACAACGTACTTGTATCCCAGAAAGCGGCACGAGCTCTCATCGTCCCCTTCGTCTCCCTCCAGAGCGTGCAGCACCCCACAGTCTGCAATGTCGTCGTACATGAAGCTTGCGAACAAGGCCAATCCGTCCTGCGTGTGTGCTCCACCCAACGCGTGCATGATGCTCTCCACTTGTCCTGGAGCTCGACCAGAGACCAAGACGGCACTTGGTGGCAACGCAGCGAACGTCGAGTCCTTGTCGACTTCATCCGTTTGCATCATACAGATGAGATCCGAGCTGGTCTTGCCGCAATCTCGCTCGCTGTACACCTTCACCTCGGGGTCGTGCTGCCCATTCTGAGACGCTTGGCTCCTTGACAGTGCTCGCCATTGACGCGTGTCCACCACGCCGTTCCTAGTGTACGAAAGCTGCTCAAACTCGCGGACCGTGTGCTCCAGCAGTCGCTCCATCATGTGCTTGGCGGACAGCAGCGTCTCTCGATTGCCAGGCAGCTTAGGCAGCATTTTTCTCGGCAGCGGGAAGTCCGTCGGCGTCATGTTGTTGTTGTCTGCTGCACGGATTTGTGCAATGGTGACAGGTGACGATGTCTCGACGACACCAAAAGCACTGGCAAGGGACGGATTTTAAGCTGTGAAGGTAGAGACCGAGTCGCCGCAAAAAGGCAGTGAAGGGCACTGTCATGCGGGCAACAGAGGTCGAAGGTACGTGGGGCAGCGGAGACCACCACCGGCCGATGGTGTTGCACCGAGTGCAACTGCTTTCAAGAGGTCTCTTTTAGAGTGTTTTATCAAAACAGGGTGCGTTGACATACTGAAAATAAGAAAGTAACCGTTACGGAGAATACCTGTATTTGAAGATACGAGTCAAAGTTACACCTGGTTTTGGCTCGATGTCGCTAGTCAGAAACATGAGCTGATTGTTGACCAGAGTCATCGATTGTCGGGACAAGCGCCCGCTTGCTTCGCCAGTGTCGGTGTTGATCAAGCTTTTAGCTGTATTTGCTTCACCGTTAGTGAGAATCCATAACGATCGACTGCAGAGAGCTAGCTGCTCCAGGTACATGTAATTGAACTCGGTGACACTGAGGTCGTGTGTTGACAAGTTGTCAATGGCAACACCGGGAATGTCTGGGCATTCTTGATCAGTCATATTTGTACGACCTCCTGTCGAGGTTTCCCGCTTCGCGAGATGTTCGACCGCTCTAGTGTTATCATGAGTCTTGGGTCGGTGAAAGGAAATGCTATAATAGCAGTGCTGTACATGTTTCTACTGTAGTTTCAAGAGGATCGGTTCCTGCTGAGTTGGGGCATTCCCGGTCGCAGCACCGGCGGCGGCTTGGAACGCGAGCGGCGAATTGGTTTGCGCTCCTCGATTGTGATGGAGCTTTCTCTTGGCGTCAATCGGATCAGCCCAGTGCCGCGAGGTGTAGCGACCCGCGTCTGCCGAATTGAGGCGGGCTCTGGACTCGACGACTGCGTCACTGGCGTCAACGGAGTCTTGTCGTCCCAGTTCGAGGTAAACCTCCGTCTTCGATCGACGGACGGACTGCGCAAAGTGACATTCATGGCGTGACTACTGCCACCTCGGCGTTTCATCTTGGAGTTCCTGTAGCCCTCCACTTGAGTCTCTCGTCCAAAGCGAGAACTCGTTGGTCGTCCACGCCGTTGAGACCGCAAGACGTCAAAGTAACTTGCGTTTGCTTCTAGGACGCAGCCCGTGCACACTGGCACCATGATCAACCGTCCTAGAAGCCCGTCGTGGCTGCTCACGAAAACCTGCTTCATCGCACGACACCTTGAACACGCCGTCCGCCCACAAGCCAAACACTCCACGACGTTCAATCCGCCGTCTTTGCCTACGCGTTCGCACAAACCACAGGCATTGGGGTCGTTGAGACGCGAGTTCTCCGACTCAACAGGACTGAACCCGTACCGCCTCTCCTCTTTCTTACGAAGCAAGTATTCCCTTGCCATTTGCGTGAGTCGCTTGGTCTCCGAGCAGTCTAGCAGCCTCGCCATGTTGAACATGGTCTCCATCGCATAATGGACCGAGATCGGCTTGACTACGAGGCCCTTGATGTCGATGTTGCCTAGCATAAATACTTCCACGATGCCTTCTTCCCGTTGTCGGTACAGGAATCTCGTGGACATGAGCGCCGGAATGGAGTTCCGACTACGCAGGTCTGGGAATTGAGGCAAGTGCACCGAGTGCATAATGTGATACCCGAGCTTCTCGCCCGTCCGAGTGCGTGTGAAGCCGCTGTCCTCGAGGTAGACGCAGTGTCGTCGCTTACAGATACGGGGGTCCCCCACCGCTTGGCTCACGTAGTATTTGAACCCGAGGAAATGTAAGTGGTCTTCGTCCGTTGGGGCCTCCATGGTGTGCAGGATGCCGCAGTCCGATGACGCTCCGTGCAAGTACCGGATCACCAGTGCCAGTTCTTCCTGAGACTTGGTCACCAAAGTACTAACAGCGTTCTCCACAAACCCGTGGCGAACGCCAGTGAGCATCATGGTGGCTGGCGTGATGGCGGCAGCGGTCGTAGAGAACAAAGGAGATGTTGCAGCGCACCGATGGAGCGAGTCTCCGAGTGACTCGCTCACATGACCGGCATTCCGTTCCCGGTAGATTGTCAGCTCGTCGCGACTGGCCTGCGTCTTCCAGAACTTGGAGTCCACCTCGCCCAGTCGGTCGTACGCGAAGTGCTCAAACGCGCGGATTGTGTGCGCTAACATTCGAGACGTGAAGTTTTTGCAGGCCAAATACTCGTGCGGCGTCACGGACATGTCCGGGAGCAGCTCCCGGGGCAGTGGGAAGTCTCGATCTCGAGCCATTGGTAGGAGGATACTTGCTGGGGACCAAACAAGTTGTGAAATGGATCACCTCGCCCCGGCGCAAGCGCAAATCTCGGTTAAGCAGTGGCATGATAAGCAAAAGTCTGATCCGAACAGCTCGGTCGCAGGACATACAGAAACTCTTGTGTGGCTGGGCGAGTCAAGCATTGCACGCGATCAGATAAAAGCGAATGATACTTTCGGTTTGACAACGACCGTTGAAGCTGTTCGGCCAATCCATTTGCCACTCAAGTTTTGAGCCTGCAGTTTTTGTTCGAGCCGGGGGCATTGAGACTGCGTCTGCTTGAGGTCGACCGAATCCTGCGCACTCAATGGAGTGACGTCCTCCACCTACTCGATCTGATGAATGGTATCGGGCATTTCTAGGGGAAAGCAGTCGTCTCAGGACTAGAGTATCGAGGCGCCCACCTCATCCATTGCAGTTTTGGCGGCGTAGAGTCCGTGACGAAGTATTGGGAGCCTTTCACATAAGCGTACATGTATTACTGCAGCGAGCGACTTCCACTGCTGCTCTACATCAATCAATTAGCACACTACCACACACCTTCCTCTCGATTGACACCTTTACGTCTTGATTCGTTAGCTTCGTGGTGTGAGGAGGTCATTTTGTCACTGCGCTCTCATCGGTGAGCGTAGCGACCTGAATCTGTTTGCCGTCCCGTGTCAGCAGAGTTGTCTCGCTCCCGAGCAGCACTGAAGTAGCGTCTCAAGTCGCTTGACGAGCTTGAGCCCTCGAGTCTGCTGCGGCCCATGCTGCTCGACCCGGAAAAGCTCAAGGAATCCTCGCGGTCGTACCGATCCGACAGATGCATGGGCTGGAAAGCCATCTCCTCGCCCGAACTGCTCTTTTGCTGAGCTCGGTACTGCTGCTCGTAGTAGCTGATGTTGGCCGTCATGGTGCAAACACTGCACACAGGCACCTTGACAAGCTTGCCCAGCAATCCGTCGCTGCTGGTCACGAAGATTTGCTTGCGGGCTCGACAGCGTGAGCAGGCCACATGTCCGCAGATCAGACACGGCACGAGTTTGATGCCTCCGAAGCCGCTCTTCCGCTCCCGCCGGCATACGGAGCAACTCGAGTCGTCTCCGAACGACGTCTGTCGGGTGGGTCTCCGGCCACGGCGTTCGTCCTGCTTCCGCTTCTGGAATCCACACGCCATTTGAGTGAGGCGCTTGGTCTCGGAGCAGTCAAGAATCCGCGTCATCCCGAACATGATGTCCTCCACTACCATTGTGGACATGGGCTTGATGAGCCAGCCGGAGACGTCGATGGTGCCTAGCATGAAGATCTCGACGACGCCGTCCCCCTTTTGACGGTAGATGAACCGCATCGACTGCATGGCGCCGATTGAGTTGTGGGCTGAAAGATCTGGGAACTGAGGAAGAGCTACCGACTGCATGAGGTGATAGCCCAGAATCTCCCCCGTCCGCGAGCGTGTGAGCCCCGTGTACTCGAGATAGATGCTGTGTCGCCGCTTGATAATCCGAGCGTCGGTGGCGGACTCCGTCACGAAGAACTTGAAGCCCAGGAAGTGGAAGGGCTTGGTCGGACTCGGACTCTCCATGGTGTGCAGCACGGCGCAATCCGCCACGTCGCCATGCAAGAACTTGACCACGAGTGCCAGCTCGTCTTGACTCAAGGTCACCAACGTGCTCATGGCGTTCTCTACGAAACCTTGTCGAGTACCGGTCAGCAGCAGCGTTGGCGGGATCAACGTCGCCGCCGTTGGGGAGAAAATCTCCTGCTTCTCTACTAACCGATGCAGCGAGTCCGCCAGCATCATGCCCATGGAGCCGCCGTCTCGCTCACGGTACAGCGTGATATCGTTCCTGCTGGACTTGGCCTTCCACCGGCGGTGGCCCACCACGCCGCCCTCATCATAGGCAAAGTGCTCGAACTCGTGCACCGTGTGGGCCAGCAGCTTGGTGGCCAAGTCCTTGCAGTCCTGATGCACCTTTGGCGAGGCGCTGAAGTCCGGGAAGTCGCGGCGAGACAAGGGGAAGTCGCGGCGTCCCATTGTTCTCCGACTGATCACGTCGATCGACACACGACCAACAAGCAGGAAATCGTCGAGTGAGCAGCAATGGCCATCAACCGGCGGCGGCGCCTTGCACTGTGCTTGCTCGCTGTCGTAGCGCCCGTAGTGTGATCATCCGCAGCGAACAAAGTCGCTCCCGGCTGCAGCAGAGGCGCGGCCCGCAGTCAGTGCTGGGTATGCGCGCATTAAGCAGACAGGTCCGCCGCCGCGGCCTGACCAACCGAGAGTCTCCGCTGGAGCTTGTCGCGAGCTCGTGAAGTCTCCGCGGCACAGAGGGCGCGCCGTGCGGTTGATGATTGGGCTCCCACCCGCCACCTGCGCGATTGCAACATGCGTGTCGGCCAGACGCTTCCTCGCTGAAAGTACCGTCTGCATGAACGCCTAAGAAGCTCCGGCATGGCGTCGGTCGAGTGCACTTTGCTCGGCGCAATGGAGACGCTCAGAGAGTCAGCAAAGGTAGCCGGTCCACGGTGCACTCGACCACCGAAACGCATCGTCTCCAGAGCAGAGCTCAGGAGCGCGGGGCTATCCATTCGTGTCACGGTCACGGTCAAGCAGGAGTGCAATCGTTATCGTTACATGTACCGAGCTGGGCTGGGCGTACAAGGCCGCCCGACTTCGATGAGGATCTTGATTGACTTCCGTTGGAGACTGCCCTCTACAGACCGCATAACACACCCGAAGAGTGTTGTCCCGCGTGAACCCCATCCGTTTGACACAGGATCCAATGGCCTCACTGCTTTACTGCTAGCATGGCTCCTCTTAGAAGTCTTGGTTGATCACTAACGCCTATGGATATATTAACGACAAGATGGCTCATACTATAGTTCATCCCCGACGGAGGACGCTCGCTTGCGTTCGTTCACTTCCTCCAGTCGGCTGCCATCTGCATCTTGAATTGCTGGTGCATTTGCTGTGCGAGAAAGACCCCGTTGACATGGGTCCTGTGCGACGTGGCCTCGGCCATGTTGGTGAGCTCCATGAGTCGAGCCATCATGGCTACTTGGTCCGACACGCCGCCGTCCGAAGACTGCTTCTGCATGCGGCAAGCCTTCTTTTCAGGGATAGACCCGACGGAGTGAGAGTAGCCAGGATCTTTCACGACGGACGGCTTCGTCAAGTCGGGGTACGAATGCGCTTGTTGCGGCGGAAGAAGCCCCAGCCGGTTCGGCACCTCGAACTCGGGCGAAGTGCACGGGACGGCGATCTCTGCAGCGTCTGGGAACGCGGAAGCTCCGCGGTGCATAAAGCTCCGGCCCATGGCAGGGCCGTCAGTTGTAGGAGTGGTCTTCCTCCTTCGTCGAGCAGATACTTTCGTCGGAGGGGATGCTTGCCGTCGTGTAGTGGCCTTTACCTCTTCGTACAGCACGCCATCGAAAGTTGGCAGCGTCGCACTCTCCACCGAATAGTTGGAGTGCAGTTCACCCTCGCTTGTGCTCGTACTGACACTACTCTGGTTCGACCGTTGCGACCGCACACGCTCTGCCGGGGCTTCGTACGCCCCTGTGTTAGCACGCATGACGCACTTCGAGCAGGCCTGGATCTTGCGGAAGCTGCCCAAGATCCCAGCGCTGTCGCTTGCCCAAACACGTTTGGTAGAGCGGCAGCGTGGGCAAACGCCTTGGCCGCACAAATGGCACTCGACCAACTTGTTAGACTTTGCACGTGGGCACACACTGCATCCGTCTCCCATGTACGTGGAGACGTTGGAGTATGGCGAAATTGTCTGGTCGGTACTGCCACTGAGAAGCTCGTTGCGATATTGTCGGCGATTCCGAGCCATGTCGGTGAGGCGCCTCACCTCCGCCAAGTCCAGCAGCCGCGTGACGCCGAACTGCGCGCCGGCCGAAAAGATGCTGGCAATGGGCTTCACGATCATGCCCGACAAGTCCATGTTGCCCAACATGAAGACCTCGACAACTCGGTCGCTCTTCTGTCGATACAGGTAACGCGAGCTTTGCAGAGCTCGAATGGAGTTGTGGCCGGTCAGATCCGGGAACTGCGAGAGCTCCACGGACTGCATGAGGTGGAAGCCCAGCGTCTCACCCGTTCGGGTCTTGGTCAGGCCGCAGTACTCGAGGTACAGTGAGTCGCGGTGCTTCACCACCACGGCGTTTGTTGGAGACTTCTTGACGAAGTACTTGTAGCCCAAGTAATGGTACGGGGCGTCGTCGGTTGGGTGCTCCATCGTGTGCACGATGGCGCAGTCGGCCACGTCTTGGTGCATGTAGGTGACAACCAAGGCCAAGTCCTGTTGACTCTCCGTGACCACAGCACTCATGGCGTCCTCCACTCGTCCGGGACCCCACCCGGTCAACATCACCGTCGGGGGTGTCAATGCCGCTTCGGTGCACGAAAATGTTGGGCTCTGCAGATTGCAGTGGCGCAGCGTCTTGCCCAACTCGTAGCTAGTGACCCCCACGTCGCGTTCGCGGTACATGTTCATGTCGTCGTGCGAGTACTGCGCCTTCCAGCGCTTGGTGTCGACGTCGCCCTTGCGGTTGTACGCGAACTCCTCGAATTCGCGCAGCGTGTGCGCCAGCAAAGTCTTCATGAGTCTTTTGCCGTCTTCATGTTCCTGCTGACTCACACGGAGCGAGGGCAGGTGCTCTCTCGGGATCGGAAAGCGTCTTCCCATGCTTGCGTTGGACAGCGCAACTCGAGAAATGAGGCGGGCTAAGCAAGCGCACCCCGGTTCCGATGGCGTGGCGGTCAGGCGTGGCGTGCTGGTTCGTGGCGTGGAGTGATTTCATTCAGCATCAACAGCAGTTTGGCCGCTTGCGCACCAGTTTCACGTCAACTGGTGTCGGTCCGACGAACAGCAGACCGCAGGAGTGCACCGTTGCATGTCGTCAAACGGTGCCACACTGATAGCTGAGACCTTGCTGCGAGCCACCGCAACGATGGTAGCGGAGACTGTCCCGAGCTCAAAACGCTGTGCGCCCGTGTCGCTAGTTGTCCGCGCATAACCCTTGCGAGGCTAGCAGCGATGTGGCTAGAGGAAGCTGCATTGGGGTTGCGTCTGCGGTGCGGCCGGATCCAGTCTCGATCAACGTGCTCGGACTGCCTGGAGTGAATCCATCTGATCGAAGCACTGATCGCCCGCCAGCGCAGGACTCGTCTGATGTTTGCCTCGGTGTCGACGAATCTGCCTGACGTAGCGGTGTCGCCGGCGCAACATGCACTTCAGAGGAACGGACTCAACACTGAAGTCGCGGATACCCTTTGCCGAGCACCGTTTGGCAAGCAAGAGCACTCGGCTATCTGGAAGTTGCCTCCGTCTTGTAGCGGATCTCTTCCTGCGCGCCTATAATTCAAAGTCAAAAGTGCCTGCCGAGTCCAACGCTGACGCACGACCATCGTGACACTTAACGTGACCTGGTTGTCTTCAGTTGGTTCTGTGACCAATAGTGCTGTCGCGAAAATAACGTTAAATGCGTTAAGTTAATTAATTAACGCGCCAGTAACGCCGCCCTATATTTGCAGTTTTATCATAGTTGCCTGATTAATTTTGAAAGTTTAGTTCTGGAGCAGAAACCAAATCTGCGGCTGGACGCTACGTGTTTGTGGCACCGAAGATAGGTCAAGATTGAGTGCGGGGTTTTGACACACAGCAAAAAAGTTTGCAACGCACGAAAAAGGTGTACCACCACCAACAGTATAG
>KV740801.1:0-32103 GCA_000468175.2 Phytophthora cryptogea
TAAAATAGTTGTTCACTTACGAAGCAGACACTGCGATTAGAAAGAGCAAAACTACATGCATTGGGATGCTGTCTACCTCGCTGTCCTCATCCAATGCGTTCGTTAATCAAAACTTGTCGCTCGAATTGGGGAGAGGCCGCCAAGCGTTGGCCGGCCAGCCTTATCCACTGGGGCTAGTCTAGCTAGACGAACAGACCTCATACACAAAGAGACTACCGGTCACAATCCAAAGGCATAACCCGCGCCTTACAGGATCGTGCTGCCACCAGCAGGCGTGCGCTTGATCTCAATGTGAATGTTCTCGCTCTCGCCGGGGGTCGACAGAGTGGCGTCGGCGTCGCGGGCCTTCTTCATGCGCGAGGCAACGGTTCCGACGGCAGCCACGGCCACAACGGCAGCCACAGCCATGATGCCAACCGATCCAAAGCCAGTGCCGGCGTCGTTGGCGTCGCCCGACTTGGTGGTAGCCTGCTGGGCAGTCTGATCCACGTTGTCGCTGCCCGACTCCTCGGTCGTCGAAGAGGACGAGCCCTCGGAGGTCGAAGCCGAGCTCTCCACGCCCGTCGAGGTGGTGGCGGCAGGCGTCACGACCGGAGCCTTGGTCGACGTCGTAGTGGTGGTGGACGGGGTCACAGCGGGCGTCGACGTGGTGGAAGCGGGGGTCTCCGTCTCCTGCGGAGGGAAGTGGGGCTCGCAGTCGGAAGTGTGCGACGAGGTGCCCTCCTCCACCGTCGGCGTCGTAGCGGCGGGGGTCACAGCAGGAGCCTTAGTGCCGCTGGTCGGAACAGTGGGCGTCGTAGCCGCCGGAGTCACGGCGGGAGCCTTGGTGCCCGAGGTAGGGACGGAAGGGGTCGTGGCAGCCGGAGTCACGACGGGGGCCTTGGTGCCGCTAGTGGGCACGGTGGGCGTAGTGGGGGTCGTGACAGCGGGGGTCACAGCAGGAGCCTTAGTACCTGAGGTGGGGATGGTGGGGGTTGTCACCGCAGGGGTGGCTTCCGGGGCCGGGGTGGTCGAAGCCGGAGTCGACTCTGGGGCCGGCGACGTAGCCGCAGGAGTAGCCTCCGGAGCCGGCGTCGTGGCAGCAGGCGTCGTCGAGGGCGTCACCGTCGTGGCAGCAGGCGTGGCCTCCGGGGCTGGGGTCGTGGCAGCTGGAGCAGGCGTCGTAATGACGGGGGTCGGAGCGGTGGTGGCCGGCACCGTCGGCGTCTGCGTCGTCACCACCGGCGCCTTGGTCGTCGTCGTGTACGAGTCGTCGTGCGTGCCTCCGTTGGCAGGGGTGAAGGAGCCTCCCTGCTGCAGGGCGAGCGCCTCGTTGGAGAGTACGGCCACCAGCACGGCCGTGCAGACAGCGAGCTTGCGGAACATCTTTGCTGTCGGGGTCTTTTTCGAGTCTGCCGGAGCTCCCCAGCCGGGGCCGGAGCACGCACCGATCAGCAATTGCGTGGTCTGCACTGCAGACTGCAGAGGCGGGTTCGGTAAAAGTGCGGGAAGCCCGGTCTCTAATGTCACTATGGACCTTCTTCGAAGACGCCGCAACGCGACGACGGTCGTCATTCGTAACCAGCAGGAAGCCCAAGCCCAAGCGAGTGCAGGCAACGAGTCTCCATCGCGTCTTTATTCCTCGCCGTCGATGCTTGCTCAGCGATCGGAAGCGGCTGAATCACGGCCATGACATTGCGGCGCCGACTTGCTGCAGCGTACGCTGTGAGGAGCTAACTTGTCGGCCGGGTCTTGAACTTCCGGCGTCCTGAGCTCTCTACGCGGGCGCTTCGGACAGCGTGGCATGACCGCGGACGTTTTCTAGCTGCTCTGCGGCAGTTCGCAGTCGTCCGACTCGAAGCCAGCGCCGCCGATCACGGCAAATCTCTCTCCGCCCCGACGAGCTCACGACCAAATCGGTGGCGAACCCAGCATCATTTCGGTCATTGCCACCGAGAGACCTCACGTGTGCGGTCGTGATTCGTGAGTTGGTCTCGCTGGAAGACACGGTATCCACTTGGTTGGGCCTTGACTACGAACAGCATTAGCAAACACTTGTCGGACGGCACACGTGCGGTCCGTCGTAGGCGTTTGAAAGCACATGCCAGGGAATGTGTCTTCAACTCGTCTCAACGGCGTTGCGCGGGACAAGTTGAAGGCAGCGACATGCGGCAGCGTCCGATTGCCAGCAGTGCAGGTGGCGTGTCATACATGTAGTTTTGAATTAGTCAGCTGAGGCTTTCCTACAGCAGCCCACAGTCAATGATTGATTTCTCTCCACTCGTTGCACTAAGCGGCGTTCACGAAGGTACGAGCTCATGTCAAACTTGGCAACGCACCCATTTGGAGCGCTGCATCGTCGTTTGCTGTTCGTAAGGACAGTTTGTCAATCAGTTTTCGTCCGAACTCGTCCCAAGCTGCTGTTCTGCGTCAACTCGCTTGATTGAGCCAATACGCGTCTTGTGTCTACCTATCTACTGGGTCCTTTTCGCCAGCACCGGCGATGAGATGCTACACACCTCATGCGTTAATACTTAGTTGCTCGCGCCATTGCCACTAGCGAATGAAGCTGGAGGGTGAGTACCCGATACTCCCATACGACCGAACGTGAGACCCCTCTGGGTCTCGCAGCAAATACTCGTGGATAAAATTCAAAAAGCGCAGCGCGTACTCGGCAGGAGGCAGGGCTGTGATCTGGCGCTTGTCGACCACAGCAGCCAGCAAGCAGTGCTGCATTTTCCACCCAATGTTGTAGTGCTGCAGGATATCCACAAACCCGAGGTAGTACACCGTCGACTGATCCGCCGACACGACGGCATTGTGCGCAAGGTTGTCCATAACTTCGGGCTCAATTCGGTGGTTGTAATGTCGGATCCCGAGCAGGCAACTGTAGTCCATGATCCCCAGCTCTTGGAGAAACCCACAGTCACTTGTCACCTGGGCGAGTAAATTCGCACGAGTCGTCGGGTTTACTCGCAGTGAAGCTCGTCGCGTCACAAAATCGTTGTCGTATCTGAGCGCCGGGCGCGAGCTCCCACGACGCAGCAGCGGTTGCTTTTCCGTCACATGGCCCAATTCACTGTCCACGCTTTGGCTATCGTTCGATGCTGCTTCGTCTTCGTCAACTATCCGCACGATCCCTTCTTCTTCCCTGCCACTTCGACTCCAGTCACTTGACGCTGGCGTCGGAATCCCTTCTTGATACCTGAAGTTGGACTGGTGGAAAATACCTTTGAGATCATATCGCTCATCGACAGGACCATCCGGGAAGATGTTTTCCATCACGACGAAAAACATTTTGTTCCACCCTACGGGCAGCTGCATCGAATGGCAGCCGAGAAAGCGACACAAGAGCGAATTCGGCTGCTTCAAAATGTACTGGTGGAACAGCGGGAGCACTTCGAGCAGGAACGAGTGCTCCTTCTTCGTCATCGTTTTCACCAAATACTTGCGATCGCTGGTAAAGTAGAAGAGCATTCCTGACTTGCCCTCGGATGCACGTTCCAGCAGCGTGTCAGCAAACGATTGCTCGTACATTTCATTGTCGATCCCGCATATCTCGCGGATGTTCTGAAACACTTTGGGCGCGTAGTCCGTGAAGCCAAGCTTCTCGTAATAACGATACTCACCGTTATACACCGTGGTTGCCAACCTCTTTTTCTCATGGTACAAGCCTGCTGAGCCTCCCTCTTCCATCTGCAGAAATGACAGCGCAGCAGTGCGGTCCAGCGATCCAAAGCGATCCCGAGCCAGACTCAACAGCGGCGAACGTAAACTGTCAGTCGGAGACTCGCTGATGCTGCAGCGAATTCCAGCCGTCGTGTATCGCATCAAGTCCTTGCGCAACGCTGCGCTAAAGTGCTCCGTGTTCGTGGAGCCCCCAGCCCCTCTCTCCGACTTAGAAAGGTTGTTTTCGCTCGAAAAGTTCTGGTACAGCTCAGTGTTCAGCACCCAAACAATCAATAACAGCACAGGGTACGACCCGAAAACCAGCGCGAACGCAAGCTCAAAGTGCTTGGCCAGCTTGCCTTCAAACCGTTGGCGATACGCAGCGTAATACAACGCTCCACAGGCCGCCCAATGGCCCGCAAAAATCAGCAAGTAGCGGTAGTATTGGATGAGGTTGCGGCGTTTGGCGCGATACGTGACGTCCAGTTGGCGGCGGACGAACCGGAAGCTCGCGAACAGCAGCACGGCCAACGACAGCACGCAGATGGCACCCACAATGGCGAAGAGGAAGACCCAGTTGGCCGTGTTCACCTGCATCGGGTCGCGCGTGCGCTTGACCCAGCAGACATTGAGCGCCGAGAGGCCGAAGAGCTCGAGCTGGTGCAGTAGCAAGGCCGAGACGGCGCTCACAGTCCACACTCTGTAGCAGGCACCAAACAACACCAACACAGAGTTAGTTAGCTGTTATAACCACCAACTCCAGTAGCTATTAACGTATTACATGGTGTGGTAGGCCCACGACTTGCAGCTGTAGCCCATCCACGGGTTCACGAGCGCCACGAGCAGGTCGAGCGTGAGCATGAGGTACCAGGAGGCGCCTGCCAGGAAGAAAAACTGGTTGAAAGGTGCCAGGATGGAGCATTGCCAGTGCACGAGCTGGTCGTTGAGAGGCGCCACGTCCTGCCGCTGCAAGACGAAGGCCAAGACGAACCCAAGAGACGTCAGAAGTCCACAGCCAGCATGCCACACGACGAGATCAGCGGCTGGATGCTGCGCCTTGATGTTCGGTACTAGGAGATACGACAGCACCAGCAGTAGGTACAGCACAACGCCCAGCAGCCCTACGAGAAGGTAAAGCTGCGAGCTCTGGAGCAGCCCCAGCGCCTCGTACGCCATGACTCGTTAGTATAGGAATTAGATCGGGTTTGAAGGGGTTTTCCAAACTATTCTTAGAATCCAAAGGCTATTTTTAGTACATGAGACAGGCGTTTGGAGGACAACTTGTCCTTCATGGCAGGACGTTTAAATGGATAGAGGCGCTCGTGTTGCTGTCTTCAGGCTGCTGGTAGCAGACGTAGGTGGAGAATTTAGCGCGGCAGATGGGACACTGGTCGATCTCCTCGAGGCACTCGCGACACACGCAAAAGTGTCTGCAGGGCAGCAGAATGGCAGCTAGAGGACGCTCCAGACAAATGACGCACTCCCCACCCGAGTGGCTTTCGTGGCCATAGATTTCCTGCAGCAAGAGACGGTTAGAGGACAATTTGATTCTTCAGTGTGAGGGGTTATGTATGGCTCGTACCTGGGAGGTGAAGACGTTGGTGGCGGTAAAGTTGAGTTTCTTGACGATGACCGCAGCTCGACGGAGATTTCCAGGTGTCGGGAGGAAGTCGATCGCCACGCACTGACAGAGAACGTTGTCCTCTACTGCATCCTCCAGACGGGATGATCCTATTGACCCGCGCTTCTTCGGACCGAAACCAGGAATGTTGGATCCAGAGTTGCTGAAAAAGTCGGGGGATGCGATGGCGACGACGCAGGCGTAGCGTGGACTGTTAATGCTTGGTGTGACTGGGTCTGGTGCCTGCTCACCGTCACAATCTGTTGCCACGACCGAGGATTGAATTGAGGATTCTTGTGCACCCGACTCGGAAAGCAACACCTCCTTTGGTACGGCTGTAACGAACTTGTCGGGGTTTTCTCCGTTGCACCTGAAAGAACGTTAAAAAGCTCAGCACTCGATATGTATAAGCATTATTTTCTCGTGCCGTACCGCTCCATTAGCGAACAGGTCAGGAACGAGCCTCCGCCCGCGAAGAGGTGAGGCAAACACTGTCCTTTTCGCTCTGATTTTGGCGTGCAGGCTGCTCGTTCACTGTTGTCTTTGCTGACTTCATCTTCCAGCAGACGATGAGAGGTTCCCATGAAATCCAGGTCGTAAATCTTACGTGGTAATGAGCGCATGGCGTGAATCGCGGTTCTAGCAGCTCGTGCCGGTCGCACTGCATCGACCAATTGTATTCGTCTCTTCAGCGGCTCCTTTGACGAGGTTGTCGAACTCTGGCATGCACCTTCCAGGGCGTTTACGTTAACGCCCCAGAACACTTGTACCGCACACTTGGATTCAGACTTCACCTCGACAGACAGGTTCATCGGCGATGGATGCTGTTCGTCTGCTACCTCGACGAGCTTCAAAGAGGACGACACTATTTCGAACGGCAACCGTACGCGCTTCATGGATGTAGAGGCAACTTGAAGCTGTGTACGCAAAAGTTGATGGAAATGCCACATCGATGCATGTCGAAGCACGTGCAAGCTGTGAAGGCATGGATATACTTCAGCTTGACAGAACGCAAAAGCATCAAAAGCAACAGTACCTTGGTCCTAGCTTTTCCAAGTGAATAACCTAGTCCAGTTTGTAAATTAGTCAGCTGCAGTCATCAAGATGCTAGAAATATTAAAACCAACGTACAGCGTGTTGTTGCGTAGCAAAACAGACTTCCAGATAGATGAGCATGAGCCGCACGAGACGCATCATCCAGCCCACGAGTCCGCATAGTAGGATCACAACAGACAAATTCCATAGCTCCGGAGAAAGCGACGGCATTTGCCCATACATCGCAACTCTCGTCCGTACCAATTTACATTGAAGCCTGCACTCCCCAAATCGGCCATCCATAAATAATGCAACAACAAAAAAGCTCGAGTGTGCACATTCACAAATTGAATTAGAAAAGAACCCCATGCTCTTACAGCAGCGTGGCGCTGCTGGTCTTGTTCAACAGTCCGAACGCAAGTGAGTCCATGATACCAAGGATCTACAGTAAAGTTAAACAGCATGGATAAGTTTGTCACGCAGCGATACGGGTCAAATAAAACCACAACTGTACGTACCGTAAAAACGCCACCGACAATGGCGCAGACGCTGGTGAGGAACTGGAGAAAGCCCACGCGGTACTGCTCGATGCGGAACATGATGGGCGAAAAGGTGTAACTGAACGAGACCACTGCAGATATGAATCACCATCGTATGGTTAGCCACAAAAGCACGAAACAGTAATATGGGAGATGTTGTAAACGTACTCGGCAGCCCCTTGTCACTCACAGGTGTGAGCTGGCGGAAGTGTTCCGTGGCAGAAAACTGGTTTGTAATAATCCGGCTAGCGGACAGGAACGTGTATTCCGTCGGCACCACCTACAACAACAGAAAAAATGACGTAAGTACTACGGCAAATGAAGCGCAACGAGGGCTTCGTCAGAATTTTACCTTGAGGAAGTACTGAAACGAGCCACGCGTGGACTCATCGGGAAGTTCCTTCTTGCGGTTGTCTAGCGGATTCTTCATGTCCTGTTTGCGAGGCCACACGCTGCAGGTAAGCACGCGTCTCCATTTAGCTGGCTTCACTAAGATATCGTACCGGATACAATTCACCGAAAGACAGCGAGCGAATGGTGTGCGACGTGTCGAAGACCTTGAAGGTAGCGTCCACTAGATCCTGTGCCGACAAGTATCCCGAGCGGAAGAACTTGGACGGCGCAAAATAGAATCTGCCAGCAACCTGCAAGAACAAACCCTTGTCAGTACTCCAAAACCAATATACAGCCAATAAATACCATATCACGCCTCCCACCTTGGATACGACGAGCGCTCCCTTGATCCTGCATCCCTCGTTCACTTCTCCTCGTAGAACCTTCTCAATTTCCACCTCTTGACACTGCGCAATGGTGTGCAGACTGGGCATCATCCAGCTCTTGCGCGCGTACGCTGCTTTGACTGCCTCGCACGTGTTGCAGCACTACACAGAACCAACATCACCGTCAGCCCCAGTCTCTCTCTTCTGCAGCGCCATCTCCCGTACCTCTCCAGGCTCTCCAGCCGCGTAGCAACTGCCGCAGTCCGGTCTAGCGTCACAAAAGCACTCAAAATACGTTAAAAACCTCTCCACTTGGTCTCTGACGCGCCAAATTCCACGCACTTCTGCGTCTCTCCATGGAGATCCGTATGGTTGGTGAGTGCGCCGCCAATGACGTCGGCCATGCCCTCCGTGAGCGCCTGGCCGCTCGCATCCAGCGGGATCTTCTCAATGTTGTGCTCAATGTCGTGCTGGACGTTGCCTGCCATGTCCACAGACTCGAGCGCCACCACAGAGCACGGCATGCGAGGGAATTCTACGTCAAAGTTGATGGAAACCATCGAGTTGCGGCCTCCGTCCACTGTCATTTTGTCAACGGTATCAGTCGAGAGGTAGAAACGCAATTCGGAGAGAAGTAGGAGCGAGATGCAGACGAAGGCCAAGAGAGAGAAGATTCCTCCCTGCAGAGTCCGCACTTTGAACTCTTCGATCGTCTTGGGGTACGCGTCCAGGCCCTTGAGCTTTGACCCCCACGAGGACGAAGAGCTCGCCATAGTGAAGAGGCAAATGGCAAATGATGCCACGAAGCTGAAGGGGGGTACGATGGTACACTGTACCACTGCTACATGACTCTCTTGAAAAGAATAGTATATTCTGTTACATAGGTATACTAGTGACTACCGTTCCTGGTCAAATGTTGTTCGTACTTGGCACTGATCTGGGCAGTTGCCTAATACTGGACGAAGACGACCGAAGAGGGTCCAGGTCACATGTCATTCCTGCCAGTAGCAAGTTGCTGTAGAAAGAAAACACTGCAGGCTCGATCGCAGTCGACGTCGACGTGTTCATTTTAGATGCAACAGCCGTCGCTCGGTTCGTGTCAGTGCGTTGATCTCCAACGGGTCCAGACCTGTTCCTGAGCACGCCAACACCTGACCCCACACACGCTGCGTGCTGTTGTGAGGCACCACACATGCCGGCGTCCCAGATGAAATACAAGTCGACGTGGTGGAGAGGTTTCCGGTGTGCAGGGCGGCGTGCACGTACGGCACAATGCGCTGCACGGGGAAGTGATGGTTGAGTTTGAACACAGCACCGGTTCCAGTCGCGGAACGCGCTTTTTCATTCCCAGAAAGCTGGAGCACAACACGCACGTTTGCCGTCTGAGCCGCCTTTTCAAGGTTGCTGACGAAGTCTTGGACGCGACGAGAATCCCAGTCACCGCGCTGGAAACCAACGTAGACGATTGGTGTCTCCGGGTGCAACGCGATGAACGTTTTCAGGTCTTGGTCAGCGTCGGTCTCCGCGAGGTTGGTATTATCCAGCGCGACGTACCCTGCAATCGAGATTTCGCTTCTCCAGTCGCACGGCTTCGATAGCAACGCAGGATCCCACAGATACGTGTGGGGCACTCGCCATTCAGCGAGCAAATTGTCGGCATTGCTCTTGCCCGTGAGACCGAGCGAGTAGCGGAACTCGTCCAGCATATCACCAATGCTCTCCCAGACCAACTTGTCCATCAGCTTGTACGACGCTCCGTTGTCCGGCGTGTAGTGAGTGTACACGCTGGCCAGAATGAAAACACGAGTTTGTGCAAGTCATCCGCCTCTGCGAAGGAGTCTCGACGGCGAGCGAAGCTCAGAAATCGAGACTTCTGTCGCTTGAGAGCTTCCTGATGCAAGTACTGCTGGAAATTGTCGATAGTGTCAACACTCCCCCAAGCGGATAGAAGTCCAAGCCAGCACCGACAACGCGGTCTCGGTGAATGCTATGGGTCGCTATCCGCACGCTGTGGCCATCCGACTTGAGTCGCACGCCGATGGCGACGAACTGCTGCACACTTTCCCCCCACGCCCCCATTGTCATCATGCAAACGTTCATTTTCGGAAGTGGTTCGTCGTTCAGCGTCATCGCTCCTCCAGCATTGCCTTCGTCCACCATGGAGGCTGAAACCAAGTTAGTATCATTCCCGTGTGTGAAAGTCACCTGGTCATGGAGGCCGCGCTCTCATGGAATCGGCGTTCGAGCTTGCTCTTCTCCGCGGTTGTCAGCTCGATAGCAATCCGCCGAGATATTGGACTATCACCATCGACCATCTCATCTGCACTCATCAAGGCGTCGTGTACGTTATGAGACTTGAAGCCCAGCGCGTTGAGAAACTTGTTGTAGCCCGAAATGACCGAGCCCTTCTTCTTCTCGTTCTCTTCACGGGAATTGTTGTACGCTCCGGTGGCGACGTGGTCGGCGACCACCATCGTCCCCACCAAAAGGAGTGATCATGCCCACCCAAGCCCTTCACAAGACCCACCACTGCACCCTTCGCACCCTCCTCACGGTAGCCCTGCGCAGGCCTGACGAATACGTCTTTGACACCCGATCCGATGCTGTGAGCGAGTGCACCGACGCCAGCTGATGCACCCCCAAGTACACTGTCGGGTCCTCGTGCCGAGTAGTCCACGTACGTGTACTCTACGATATCCCTGGACGAGTTCTCAGGACGGGAGGTGACCACGAACTCGCACTTCGGGCAAAGGCGAAGTTTGTCCTTTTGACTCCACAGTGTCGCTGCGCATGGGGTGCAGCGGCAGGTTGCGGTAGAAGCACTTCACAGCCTCTCCAGCACCGTCCTCTTGCTGCATGAGGCCTCGTAGCTCAAGGGCTCGCTCTTGAAGTTGCGGACTCTCCAGCTTTTCAAAGGCGGCGCGCAGTTTTTCGGTCGTCAAGGTCGAGATCGGACAAGGCTCCACTCCGACACCAGCGTCCATGACAGCCCAGCCCAGATCGGTTGGTCTCCGAAGAACGGTACGATGAACGTAGACTTACCAGCTAACAGACCCACCGCGGTGGTGCCGGCTCCGCCGTGGTGCATGAGCCAGTCGTGGGGACAGCTTCCCAGAAAGAAGATGTTGTCCGGGACCTCGAGATCGCCCGCCATATCGCTCCAACTCGACTGAATCAAGACGCTCACATTCGCTTGTTCAGCAGCCTCGATGATCATCTTGGTAACCCCCTTCGGGTCTTGCAGAACCGTCGACCCAAACCCCACGAAAATCGGCCCGCCATCATGACCAAGGAAGGCTTCGAGTACAGCGGTGGGCGTGTACGTTGATGCAGTTCCTTGTAGTGTGACGGTCCCGATGACGTCGTAGATTTGACCCCAGTCGCTTGGTTTCGGCACAAGGCGGGAGCTCCACATGAAGGCGTGAGGGATGGCAAGGTCGAGCAGGATGTCGCGACCGCCGTCTCCGTTCCTAATTTTGCGCAAGTCGAGCTTGTCTGTACGGAATGAGTTCACAATTCCTTCAGTGCCATGCCACATGAGCAGATCCACCAGCTTGTACGACATGTAGTTCACCTTCTTGGGTTTCCCGGTGTAGGGCATGTTGGACAACGGGTGAGGAAACGCAGTCGTGGGCACCCACGGTTGGGAGAACATGATGCGCAGCGGCACACCGAGTTTTTCCGCCACGTGAATGTGGCCATACGTGACGGGGTTCGAGATGATGGCTTGTGCGCGGAAGGGTTTGCCAGGGATCCCTGGGCCTCCGCCTTCAGGGTCCGCTTCAGACACCGCCGGCCACGTCGAGTGAAGGATCTCGTCAATCATCTGCAAGTTGCGCGGCACGTCCTTCTGGATCGCCTCGAGGCTGACTGGGATGAGATGGCCACCCGTTTTCACCATGTAAGTTGCCAACTCCTTGGGGTCTCCTCCCAACGGATAGAACTCGACGTTGTGGCTCGTGACAAAGTCTCGGTACACGGCGTGGGTGGCGAAACGAACGCGGTGCCCGTCTTGGATGAATCTCTTATCGATGGCGACGAAAGGCTGGACGTCTCCGTGAGTGCCGACGATCATGATGCAGATGGCCAGAGTGGGGACGTTGTAGTCCGCTCTGCTGCTCTGCTGAATAGTGAGGAGCATCTCCTCCTCACGCTTCTTGGCTTGTTGCTGGAGTCCAGAGATATCGTACTTGTCGTCGTCTTCATCGAACTCCATGTGGATGTGGCCATTGCGGTCGAAAGCTACATACAGTATACTACTCACTGGTAATCTGGTGGAGCTGCGCGCTTACGATTCAAAGCGTGGGTGAACTCTCCAGAGCAATCACGCACTGCCACGCAATTGTCAGCGCGGGAAGAAAGCGGATTGATCTGCAATCGACTCATCATGCAGTACGGTAATGGCAGCAGGTGTTTCGTTGTTGCCTTGGCGCACATTTACCTGCAGTGTCACGCAGACATTTCAATACTCAACAAGGCAAAGTTGCTTTAGCTCAACTTACTTAGTTGAGCACCGAGCTATGACAGCAAAATCCTCTGCTCGACGGGCTTTATCGAACTCGGCGAGCCTGCGTCCGTCTCAAATGGGAACGGCAACGATGTGACAGATGTGTATCGTGTACTAATCGACTCGTGTACTAATCGGCATCATCATCTATGGACCTGCATCACGTGAAGCAAAAATCTACTCGACTGCTGTGTAGCGCTTTTCCTCTTCTCGACGCCTCGCTTCGCTTCCGACGCCGAAGAAACGCCGAATTGCTTCGCGTTTGCCTACGCGCTGTGGCCTTATTACGAGTCGTTCGTAGGCCGAATTCGTGGTCTTCCGTATCGCAGCTTCCTCTTCTGCAGAAGACCAGAACATGGCAATTTGAGCTTTGGTAGCCACGAGACCTGATGGCGTTGATCCTCCTGACGAACTGCTTGAAAGTCTGCTTCGTTCGCTCTCCGGAGTGCAGAGAACATCTTGAGTCAACCGGACAGCGTCGTAATGACGCTCTGGCTTGACAACGTTATTCCTTCCTCCAGTGCTACGACGAATGGAGGGTGTCGGGTGCTGATTTCCCCCGAATCGAAGAGGTTTGTACGGCACGAAGCCCTTGCTCTCGTCACGACGAGGCTGAACTGCGACGTACGCTTGAAGTGACAACTTGAGGTCGTTGCGTGGGTCAAACACCCGGGCGAGTTTGATTGCATCAACGTCACAGCGCATTGCTTCTAATGGCAAGTTGCCGTAAAACGCCATCACAGCGGCGATGGTAGCTTGCTGCGGGTCAAACGAAGCTGCAATCGCCTGCGCTTTTTCGCGAATTTCTGGCCTGAGTAGATCTCTAAAGCTCCCGACCAAAGACTCGATCGTGCAAGTCTTCCAGTCGATCAATGGTAGCCCCACCTGAGCTTGTTCACACACGCCAGCCATGAACCGCTGCGTTGAATGAGTGCCGCAGATAACAACAGGTTTGCCAGTGGATAGAGCAGTAGCAACGATGTCAGACTCTCCCCAGTGAATCGTTGCAGACACTGCTTGCTCTTGAAAGAGACGCGCGTACGGTAAATCACTGGGAATCTGAAGTACGTTGGCAGATTGATACAGCGCACGCTGCTTGTCACCGGTCTCGCGCGTCTGGAAAATAATACGAACCTGGTTCTCTGGAGTAGCGGCAGCAGCGTCAATCTTTTTCAATAATTCATCGAGATCACCAGGCGACATGAACCGCGTGGAGACACCGAAGTAGATGACAGGTGGGGTGGGCGACTTGAACGCAAATTCGGTGAGCGTAGCTGGCCATTTGAAGCGCTTGTGCTCTTTCTCACGCTTTTTCCGCTTTCTTCGGCTGAGTCCGGCACCAACATCCAGCGTCACGTGGCCAACCACCGACAATTCAGTTCCCCAGTCAAATGGTTTCGGCAGCAGCGCAGGGTTGCAGAGGTAAATGTGAGGAACCTCCCATCGGACAAGTGGATCAGGTCGATCACAACGTTTGTGGAGACCAATGAATGAACGGAACTGGGTCAACACGTGCGCTACCCCACCTTGACAAAGGGTGGCGTCCACGACGCCGTACGTCATCAAGTTACTCTGGGATAGCGTCTTGACTGCCGGATTCAGGCCTACAATTGAGCTGAGCGGATGAGCAAACGCGTAGGTCGGCGATAGAGGCTCCATACTAACGCACTGCAGTGGAATCCCCAGTCGTTCTGCTACATGTACGTGACCAAGCAGAAGTGGATGCCAGAGAAGCGCGTTCGCACGAAAATGCTTCCCTGGGATATTGGTGCCACCACCGTGAGGGTCTGTGCCGTATGCAGCGGGCCAAAGTGAATAAATGAGCTCCTTGAACGTTTGGATTGCTCCGGTGCCCAGTCGACCGGGTACGGCCTCGCGTGCTGCTTTTTGACTATCATGCACGAGCCTCGCGAAATCTTGGATACTCTCGGGAGCTCCCGCAAGCGGGTAGAACTCAAGACCACGGGCCATAATTTCAGCACGAAAGCGCTCATTTGCTGCAAGACGCACACGATGTCCTTGGATCTGTAGCTTAATCCCAATCGCAACAAGCTGCTTCACACCATTATCCCACGTACCAACCGCACCAAGGCAGACATTCATGAGTGGCGCTGGCAATGAATCTTCCGAAGTATTTTTCTGAAAAGACGAGTACTCTTGCCATTCAGCAATAGTCGAGCTCTCGACTGCGTTGGCAGACTCGCTGGGTACGTTTAGGGTGATCTCCACTGTCCCCGCTGACGAAAGGTGGGTCGAGTGCAGAGTAATTGAGAATTCTTCGCTTGCATCCGAGCCCAAACATTCAACTTCGGTATTCGAGTTGGTAGTTTCCGTGTCCAGCAGCGCCATGTCATTACTGGGGTGTGAATGAGCTGGTGTAGCTTCGATTGTCTGATCACTCACAGTTTGTGTTTCACCACGGGTAGCAAACAATTTCCCATCATTTTGGACACCAAGTTTCTTGGTTTTCACGAGGGCTCCGTACCGCGAACGGTAGCGGTGCTTCACCAAATACCCTAACTGTTTCAGCAGCTTCTTGCGGTCTTCCCGGCGTACGAATATCACGATGTCAACAGCATTGGGACCAACAGCCAAGCAAAATGCATCAGCCAGGCCGTCTTCTTCTCCGAGTGCTGCCATCATGTGTCGATCAAAGACGCTATTCAGCTTTCGATGACCTTCTTCTCGGTTTGCGTTCTTGTGACCCGTAGCCGCGTGATCTGCAAGAAGGAGCGCACCATGCACCGGTCGAACTAGCAAATAGTAGACCCCAGCCACCGTTCCCTTGACGCCACCAACAATTCCCTTTTTCACCAAACCTTTGGCGGGCTGAAGCAAAACTCCAGTGAATGCCCCAAGCAATTCGTGTGCGAAGACAATTACGCCCGTGCCGACTCCGGTCAGCAACGAGCTTGGACCACGAGCGGAGTAGTCGACGGAGTTGTAGCGCACCAGCTTCTTGTGCCGATTTTCCGGACGCTCTTTCACGATGAAAGCGCAGCGATCACAGAGTTTGATTCTGTCGTGGACGCTCCACTGCATCGCAATGCGCTGGTGATCCAAGTCACACCACATATCTTGCGTCGGAAGGTGCCGATAGAAACTACGAACTGCTTCTTCGGCGCCATCTTCTTGGACCATGAGATCTCGCAGCCCCTCAGCTCGCTGGCGCAGTTCTGGGCTGGCAAGATCCACAAACGCCTTGTGTAGAACTTCGGTTGTCAGTTGTGTGATAGGACAGGGAGGCACGCCCACCCGAGCACTTACAACGGCTTGACCCCAAAAAGGTTGGTCTCCGAAGAACGGCACGATGAAAGTTGGTTTCCCAGCAAGGAGACCTGCTGCGGTGGTTCCAGCGCCACCGTGATGAACCACCGCAGAAACTCGTGGCATTAACCAATCGTGAGGACAATTGCCTACGAAGAAGATATTGTCAGGGATTTCGAGATCACCAGCCATGTCACTCCAGCTCGACTGGATCAGTACACGCACGTTGGCCAGTTTGGCTGCTTCGATGATCATTTTCGTAGTCTCTTGAGGGTTTGCAATCACCATTGAACCAAAGCCAACGAAAATGGGTCCTCCGTCGCTCCCGAGGAAAGCTTCGAGCTCTGGAGATGGCGAGTAGATTGAGGCAGCTTCTTTCAAGGAGACGGTTCCAATAACATCGTACAGATCTCCCCAATCTGCAGGTTTCGGTACCAGTCTCGGACTCCACATGAAAGCATGGGGAATATTCAGATCAAGCAATAGCTCAGAACCCTGGTCACCATTGCGGATTGGACGCAACTTGAGCACTTCGGTGCGAAACTCGTTGATGATCCCTTCCGTACCGTGCCACATGATGAGATCCACCAATTTGTACGACAGATAATTTCTCTTCTGCAGTTTACCAGTGTACGCCAAATTGGACAGCGGATGAGGAAACGCCATCGTAGGCACCCACGGCTGTGGAAACATGATGTGGAGCGGTACTCCAAGCCGTTCAGCAACGTGAATATGTCCGTACGAGACCGGGTTGGCGATAATGGCTTGGGCTCGAAAGGGTGGACCTGGTACACCTGCCCCTCCACCGTCCGGGTCTGCGTCGGCCACGGCCGGCCACGTAGAGAGGACGATTTCGTTGATCATTTCCCTGTTGCGAGGTACGTCCTTGGTGAGCGTCTCAATCTTGGTGGGGATCAAGTGCCCACCCGTCTTCACCATATACGCTGCCAACTCTTTCGGGTCACCCCCTAGCGGGTAGAACTCAACTCCGTGACTCGTGACAAAGTCTCTGTAGACTGCGTGGGTGGCCAATCGAACGCGATGTCCGTCCTGTTGCAGTCGTTGAGCGATAGCCAGGAACGGCTGAACGTCACCTCTCGTTCCTACAATGAGGATGCAGATGCTCATCAACGGAGGAATGGGGACCAAAGGCTCGGAATCATCTGTGCTTTTTGGTTTTGCGCCGGTACTTTCGTCCTCTTGCCGTGGCGAGTACGATGATCGTCGTGGGCTTTGCGGTTCATTGAGTTGTTGAGGCGTTTGCAGGTCGATCGCGTCCTCGGCTGGGAATTCCAATTGGATGTGGCCATCAGGTCGTTGGAGAGCGAGGATGGCGCTGTGGATCTTGCGGAACTTGCCACTTGCAACCGACCGAGAATTGGTCGAGATATTATCACTCGAGTCCACTTGGGCGGTGCCATGCATCGCTGACGTTGGTAGTGCAAGTTCTATTGTCGAATGCAGAAACGAGTGGTCTAGTCTACGTATCCCTAACTATAGCTCGATAATCATACACATGCAGCAGATTATCAGCTCTCTATAGCACGATGGTATCGGAACGAAGGTATCGGGTATAGGCAAATGGCTCGTCCATAAGACTATGAATTGTGGATGTGAATTAGTTGTCTAGTGGTTCTCATTGTTGCTACGTTTCTCCTTCTGCATGAGCTCGTGGATTTTACGAAGTTCCGACATTCGCTCCAAGACTTCGCGCTCGACGGGAGCTGCCATCTCGGGTCTTCCCAGCGCAACCATCTCGGACATGTAACTTTTACGAGATTCGACTTCGTTCAGCACTGCATCGTAGAGTTCCTCGAGTTGAGTCACACGGTCCTTGGGGAACTTCCCCGTGCGAAGTGCAGCCGCGTGGGACAGTTCTCGGTCCAAGAGACTTGCTCCTGGTAAGAGTTCACTGGGTAGAATGCTACCTGCAGTGTAGGAAAAGACTTGCTGGAGCTTCTCCTTCTCCTGATTGGGTGCACGTCTGCGTAGACCCTTGTGAGGAACAGTTCAATGCGTGGTAAGAGTACTAGGAGGGTACGTACTTGATACAACTGACGCGGCACGCTTCCATTTGCTTCTTGATCTCGTTCACGTCCTTCTCAATCTCCTTGAGCGGCTTCTTGTGCGTCGACAGCCACTCGATCGGGTGCATCTACAGTCCCAAGTCAATCTCCAGCACTCCAACTACCTCACAGCCAACAATTCCTCACTTCAGGAGACGCTCCTTTCGTAAACGCTGGCGCCTTGATCGCGCGACTTGACGTCTTAGCCACCAGTCGCTGCGTCCTCGCGTCGGCGCCCACCACGCCACCACCAGGGATGAACGGGGCCGATGTGGCCTCCTTGGGCTTCATCTTGAGCTCTAACATCCAGTCACTCTCACATGAGCTCCACAAACTCCAATACAACAGCAGACGACCCACGTACTCGGGTATGAGACCTTGGGCTTGGTGGTCCCGCCGTACAACTTCTTTAACAACCTCCCAGCCTCCGTGTCGCCTCCAAAGACCCTATGACCACAAAATAACCCATTAACCCCCCCCCACTTCCACCCTCTAAGTCCATTGCCATCCACGCACTTCCACGCCTCAGCAGCTCCGTCCTCCATTCTCCTCTAGTTGAAGTGACCTCGCGTCGTTTCGCCCCACGGCCGGACATGGCTACATTACGTATACAAACATTAAGTCAAATCTACCACATGGCTACATTCTCCACAGCCCAAAATGGAGTCTCTGCGTCGTCTCACGAGCTCCGTCCTGGACGCGGGCCCCGTGCGGCTCGTGCGGCGCGCCAGCATGGGGGACGTGCGGCCCGACGCGCGGTCCCTGGAGCTCACGTTCATCACGGAGCGTCTCGTGGTGGCGGGCGCCCCCAGTGACGAGCCCACGGACAAGAAGCGCAACGTGGTGAACGCCGACGACCTGGCGACGTTCCTGGACGCGTCGTACCGCAGCCACTTCATGCTCTTCAACTTGAACGCGCTGGAGGACGAAGCCACTGACACTTGGAGAGCACAAGACGCGCGAGCGAGCGTGGCCGACCGCCTGCACGAGCAAATGCTCGAGTTCAACTGGGAACGGGACGGCATGAAGGCCCACACGCCGCCCTTTGACCTCATTTTCCGCATCTGCTACGCGCTGGACGCGTGGCTCTCACTGGACCCGCAGCACGTGGCCATTCTCAACTGCCAGACGGGGAAAACCCGCAGTGGCGTGGTCGTGGCGTGCTATTTGCTGTTTTCCAGACTTGTAGACGACCCCACGGACGCCTTTGTCGAGTTTTACAGGAAACGGTGGGAGATGAAGGCCCTGACGCCGCAAGCGCTGAAGAACAAGACGCCGCCGTCCATTCAGAGGTTCCTGGCCGGGTTCCATGAGCTCCTGGACACGCAGAAGCCGCGGAATGACAAGCCGCTGCTGTTGAAGGCCATTATCTTCCGACAACTGCCGGTGGAGCTGCAGCCCTGTGTGCAGATATGGGACGACTACAAACTGGTGTTTTGCACGGACGCACTGCATCTTGGAGAGAGTGGGGAGGCACCTGTGCTGGACTGGAACGAGGAGGACGGATTCTTCGCCATTTTGTGGGAGAACGGCGTCGAGCTGGACGGAGGCTTCTCCATCTTGTGCTCGTTCGGAGAGGACTACGACAATGTGGATGATGTGGACGCGTCTTCGAGAGTGCTCTTTCGGTACGCGGATTCGACGTTGTTTCTGCTGCCCGGTTTGGTGACGTTGAAGAAACAGGATCTGGATCTGATGAAGCAGTACGAACATGGATTTGACGAGGACCAGTTCTCAGTGGATCTGGTGCTGCATGAGAACAGCAACAAGAAGGCACGCAACTTGGTGCGGATGGATTATACCGGGAACAGCGCGATCCGACAAGGTCTGGTGGAAATTACCAAGCATCATGTTGTTCTACCCGATCCAGCCATGCACTCGAATTTTATTCGCATGGGTTTTTGTGAAACGCCGACAACGTTCGCTTTGCAGTGCTCACAGAATGCACCGAACGTGGCGCTAGATCTTCTTCATTCAAAGGGACTGTCGGCATGCTTTGCCCAAGAACGGCAAGAAATAGCAGCTAAGAAGGAACAAGAAGCTGCTAAAGACAACCAGCATGCTGATTCCCCCACCGAGACGAAGCAACAGCCGCAATTACTTCGTCGGCAAACAACGGCGGAAATTGTAGCAATGCAGTCACAGCGGTCTCGGTATTCCATTCCTACCGCTGTGGATTCATCAGTGTGTGATACATGCAAGGAGGACGACTATATGATGCGTCCACAGATCGTCAAGTGCATGGGGCGCTGTGGGAAGTATTACCACACGACGTGTGTGGGGCTGCGTAAGATTCCGTTTGGGTTGACTACAATGAGTGATCGCACAAATCACGCTGTGTACGTGAAAAAGTTTTTCAGTGGTTGGGAATGCGATTCATGTGCTCCCAAGTCACCACAAGTGACAGCAACTCTGCCCAATGGAGAAATTCCTTCCAATATGAAATTGGTGCCCTCATCTTGGGTTGGTGGTGAACCTGGGATTACATTAGCCAATCCTCAAGATGTTGCCGATGCTGTTGGAGATTCGACTGGGGCTAGTACCGCTCGTAATAATTTGTCTGTTGCTGTAGATAGAGAACCTCACGCAGCAGCGGACCCAAACGCCCCTGAAGAGTTCAATCAGCTGAAAGAATTTCTTGCAACGAATGGATTATCGATCGAAGATCTTATGAAAGCGGCTGCAAGTCCCGATACCACGTCCGCTTCAGTCGCAATGTCATTAGCAAATGCCCTGGCTACTCCATCAAGACCACCCAAAATCGATGCTACGTCCGCGCTGCTTAACGAGCTAAAAACCACCAAGAAATCAAGCTATTTAAGCGATACATCGACTGCAGTTAATGAAGAGACCAAGTACACGTTGATGCTAAAGCGCGGCGTTCCGTTTGAGGCGGTTCAAAACTGCATGCGGAAGGATGGAGTGGACCCGTCAAATTTAAAGCCGCTCCCTCCAAGTGACAGCACGCCAAGCGTTGATACCGGTGATGGTGAAGGACCCCAGAAGACGAAGCTAAAGGATATGGAAGAGTACTCTAGCTACTTCCGAATGATGCGAATGGGTTGCCCGAAAGAAGCTGTGAAGCAGAAATTAATGATGGACGGACTCGACCCTATTATCTTGGATCTGGGACCAGATGCCATTTACGAAGATGTGAAGGATCGTATCGCGGCAACGCAGAGTGTTTCAAAGCTTCAAGACGACATTAAGTGTGTTAACGGGCCTGTAGTAGAAACGGCTAAAGAAGGCTCGACAGACGTCCTACTGAAAGACCACGAAGTTTACGCAAAGTATTTCAAGATGCTGAAGATGGGGCTGCCTGAGGGTGCTGTTCGCCAGAAAATGAAGGCTGACGGTGTCGATGAGCGTGCTTTGGATTTAGGAGAGGATGCGCCATTCTCGAAGTTACCGAAGCCAGAGAAAGAGCTTGCTACGCCAAAGAACGATGTAAAGCTGAAGGATGATCCGACGTTCGCCAAGTATTTCAAGATGCTGCAGATGGGATTGCCTGAGGGCGCTGTCCGACAAAAGATGAAGGTCGATGGTGTGGATGAGAGCGCACTAGATCTTGGAGGCGATGCAATGGTTTCCCAGTTAGCGGGATCGGCTGACGGTGGTAAGGTGAAACTACAGGATGACCCTACCTATGCAAAATACTTTAAGATGCTCAAGATGGGGTTACCTGAGGGAGCTGTCCGCCAGAAAATGAAGTCGGAAGGTGTGGACGACCGTGCTCTCAATTTAGGAGGCGACGCACTTGTCTTGGAGTTAGGCGCTACTAAGGATGATACCAAGCTGCAGGATGACCCTGTGTATGCGAAGTATTTCAAAATGCTGAAAATGGGGCTTCCAGAGGGAGCTGTCCGGCAGAAAATGGTGACCGAAGACGTTGATGTGCGTGCGTTGGATCTTGGACCCGATGCAACTGTTTCACAATTGACTTCCACTGGTAATACCAAGGCAATCGTTGCAGTGGCGAAACCTAAGCGTCCACGTAAGAAACTTCACTGGCAAGCCATTTCGGAAGACCGTCTCAGCAACCTCAATCAACAAACGATTTGGCAAGACGAAGACGAAGATGTTGACTTTGATGTGGATATGGACGAACTCGAAGCCCTCTTTTTTGCGAACCAGAACACGGGGAGTGGGAAGAAAACCTCCTCAAGAGGTCAAAGTAAAGCTTTGAAACGAAAACAGACTGTGGCGCTTGTTGACGGAAAGCGTGCTATGAATGCCGCAATCTCGTTAGCGCGCGTCAAACTCTCATACACTGAAATCGCTGAAGCGGTGATGAAGTTTGATCCTAGCGGATTGACTATTGAGCAGGTTATTGGGATTAACGAGTTCCTGCCCACGTCAGAGGAAGCTGCGGTGGTAACCGGGTATACTGGAGATAAGGGGATGCTAGGAGAGGTACGTTCTCAGATTGCATTGTTCGAGTAATTGTTGCTTTTATAAACTCACATTGTCTATGATTATTTTGTGCAGGCTGAAAAGTTCATTCTGGAGATTGCGAAGGTGAAGCGATATGCACCTCGCATGGAGTGTTTGGTGTACAAGCTTTCGTTCTCGTCGCGGAGTGCAGAATTGGCCGCTTCGTTGGCCCACTTACAAAAGGCAGGAGAAGAAGTGAAAGGCAGTCGACTACTGAAATTTATGCTGGCGATGGTGCTGAAGCTAGGCAACACTCTAAATGGAAGTGGAGAAGACAACGGAATCAAGGGTTTTACAGTTGACTCACTTCTGCGACTGGGGCACACCAAAGCTGTCAACCAGAAGACGACGGTGCTGCACTATTTAATACGACTGGTGAAGAAGAACCATCCCCAAGTTTTGGATTTCCAGGATGAATTGCGAAGTGTTCCTCTTGCGGCTCGTGAATCCTTCGAGACTGTCGACGAAGAGTACAAAAAACTGGAAAAGGGGCTGGCGAGTCTAAACACGGAGCTGAAATTGCTGGAAAAGGTTTGCGTTGGAATTGTACTTCTGCTTAGCATGGCATCGCTGCTAACTTTATTTTTCATTGTTCACGAACAACGCAGCAAGCTGTTGAAAGTGTGGGACTGGAGGTCACCATCAAATCAATGCAAACTGCTGCATCCGAAATTGAAACACAGATGAAGACACTGGCAAATGGAATTGCCCAGGCACGAGAAGAAGTTTCAAGTGTTCTGGACTACTTTGGCGAGGACCCGAAGCGAAACCCGACCGAATTTTTCACTACTCTGGCCTCGTTTTGCTCGGTACGTTGCCTTTTGACGTGCATGATGTTAAAAGGAAAAGGAACCTGACATCACATGACTTTCGCAGGTTTTCCAACGTGCTCGCAACGAAGTGGACGCCGGGGACGAAGCTGCTCAACGGGCTGAGCGTGTGAAGATGCGTCGCTCTAACTCACAAAGACCGCAGCCGAAGCCGAATAGCGGGGCAACTTTGAAGGTATCACGTCCGATACTAGAGCGCTCTCAGACTGAACGGTCCGTTGAAAAGCGGCATTCGGACGATAACTAAGATTCCTGGCAGCTCGCTGTTGTGTTGGTTTATTATACGTAACATTACTGTGGGCAGCTTTCTCGTACTGGTCTCGCGTATATATCATCGTTCAGTGGTTCGCCCAGCAGGGCTATTGCATCGCAGCGCACAATTCACCTCCACCCGTGTTTAGGCTTGACACGCTTGCCAGGGGTAGATGCAATCCTTCTCGCTGGCAACGGTGCTGAGGCCGACCTGGCTGCGGCGAGAACCCGAACTGCTCCTCCAACAGGACTGCAAGCAAAAAAGAGTGTGAGATCAAGTGTGTATATGCATCTCAACGCAGACCTACTTACACTCGGGGCGCACTAGTTGCGCTGGAGGGTGCCGTCGGCGAGCCACTGGTTGCAAGCGATAAATCAAACGAAACCTGCTTTGACGCTGCGATGCCGTTGCCATCACCCTCCTCCGTGAGATCAAAAATGCTTCCGTCGTCGCCACGCTGCTTTTTGAGGATGCTGCCATGCACACGAATTAAACGAGTTAATTCTGAGCCGAGAGCACGAGAAACAATGGCAGACCCTTACCTCCGAACTTTTTCCGATGCTCGAGTTCTTTTCCTCTTTCCAGACTGGACAAGCCGGCCCGAAGCACCAGCATTTCGATCTAGGGATGATAAGCTCAGCCGTCGCGAAAAGTTTGTTGGTGGCGAGATCCCGCTCGGCTTATCGCTGTTCGTTGTTCGCATCTCTGAAGTTTCGGGAGATGATTCGTTGCCCCGCAGAATATTTTCCGCGACGTTTTCAATGCCATTCAGCCCCTGCGCATTGCTAACAAGTTTCTCCCTATGCAGACATTCAAACGCATATCGAGAGTTAGTTACTCCGTCAATTCAGAGGCAAACATCGAGCGCCACGACGCATCGATCTGCGTACTTTCGCGAGTTTAGACTCCACCTTCGCGAAGAGATCGGAGGTGGGTGTTCTGGCGGTGACGGTGTCCTCATCTGTTGCAAAATTCGCCTGGCCTCGTCGCCCTTCGACCTGCGGCGATGTTCCTCCTGACGGTACTCTTCCAGACGCTTCTCGTACTTCTTGCGTAACTCTAGCTCTGCGGTCAGCTTCTCTTGAAGGGCATGAATCTGTGAAACTTGGTTGGCAACCTGCACAAGTGACCATGCACACAAGAATGAGACCACATTTTCACCTGAATCCTGCGTTTTCACGCTTACCACTCCGTTCAGCCGAGTAATCTCCGCGCGCTCCGTGCGTTGCGACTTGCCCATCTGAATGTGGCTCACTCGCGATGCGAACTTGAGCGAGTTGATCGTCTCGTTCACGTCTACACTCTTGGGACTCACGTGGACAAGTAGAAGCGTGCGGTTCGCTGTGCCACTCAACGAGTCCTGCAACAGGTGCGTCAGCTTCGAGTTCCTGAACGGGATGTGTTTCTCCTTGGCCAACAAAGCTGCCAGGACGTCCCCCACCGCCGCAAGAGACTTGTTAATATGCTGCGACTCGCGCACAGTCAGTGCGGGCGTCTCCGTCGTCTTGGACAGCCGCTCCGATCCTGCCAAGTCGACGAGCGCCAATCTGCCTGTATCTGTTTCGCCATTGGCCTTGCTCGTCCGATGAATATCAATCATCAGCACTGTATGGGAGCGATTGCTGCGGTCGTTCTTCGCCCGAGTAGCTTTACTACGAGCAATGACGTCGTGAAGTTCCTTGACGCTCGGGGCCAGCACCGCCTCCACGTTCTTGAGGTACACGCCGTTCTCTCCATGTCGGATCTCCAGCGTCGAGGCCGCCGTCGACGCGCCATTGCCGCACATGCTCGTGGCGCCCACATGGCACCCCGTGGTCGTAGAGCCTGAAGTGGGGGATCCCCTCTCTCCTGCAGCATTTCCAGCCCCTAAGAGGTCGTAGATCTCCTCGTTGTACACTTCCACCATCTGCACCGAGACGTGGAAGTCGTAGACGTGTTGCTGCTGCGTCACACTCTGGTAAATCATATCCGCCGCTCGATAGTACAGTCCCTTGTCACTCTCCGTGCCCTGCATCGTGTGGGTCTTGCCCGTTCCTGTCTGTCCGTACGCAAAGACGCACGCGTGGTGGCCCGCCACAACGGAGCGGACGAGCGGCGCCACCTCCTTGAACACCGCCAGCTGAGAGTGTTGGTCATGGAACACGCGCGAGAACGAGAAGCTCTTGTACAGCGCGCCGTCCACGGGCGAGAAGACGCTCAGCCCCTGCGCCGACTCGACCTGCACGCGCTTGCGGCGCTTGTCGGGGCTCGCCGCGTCGCTCTCGTCGCCGCTGGAGGCCGCGCCCGGCGCCACGAGCGGCCGCACGCGACACAGCACGCGGATGTTTCCCTGCAGCTCCGCCAGCCGCGTCTCTAGGCGCCCGCGGGTCGCGCGCTCCAGCGCCAAAGCGTCCGACGACGCGCGGCGGCCGCGCTCCAAGGCCGAGACGAGCTCCGCGCCCAGGAGGGAGAAGTCGCGGCCGCAGAGGCGGAAGGATGTGGCCACGTCGCGCTTCAGCGCCTCCAGGCCCGCGCGCAGCGGCGACGTGAGCAAGTGCGCAGCGTCGCCCATGGAGACTGCGAGTTTGTATGCGGATCGGCAACGTTTGGAGGGATGCGCGGGAAAGCGCGCCAAGTTTGAACGGAATACCTGTCGAAATGGATGGGTGAGGTGGTATCGGGTTAGAGAGGGATGAGTAGACCACTTCAACTTGGGCGATTGCTGCTGGAGTCGAGGAAAGCTGCAAGGATGCAGCCTTGGGTCGTTGCCAGGTAGGAGCGATGGATAAAGTTGTTGTGAGTGTCGAGTTGATGGTCTTTTCGATCAACAAGTTGGGCAGAAAGACGCTGTGGCGAAGGTGAAGGGGAAAAAGGAGATAGCAGACACTTACTACGTAGTATTTATGACTGAGTATGGCTATGAGCAGCGACAACGATGACGACCAAGCGGTGGTGGGTCGTCGGTCGCCATGAGGTTTCCTGCTGCAGTTTGATCGAAAACGCCTTCGAAGTCTGCTTCCGATTGATCAAAGGAACCAACGCGGTCGGAATCGCTGGTCGCCGCGTAGCTCTCTACTTGTCGCACTAAACGACAATTGCAACCATGACGGCGCAGCGCTAGAGCACGCTGCCAACACCTTACTCAGTATCCGCTCATGCCAAGCAGGGCAAGCCCTAGCGGCAACCACGCACCTCGGCACGCGCAGCGCGTCAGGCGGAGATGCTCTTCGATGGGAGGATCGGAGGCCGGCTCAAACCTATTTATATCGACCAATCAGAGCGCGCCAGGTACTTTCAATGAACGAGGTCTTATCTTCCAATACCCCGTTATATCTGTTTGCATAAAGTCAACATGTCTATTCAACAATGGTAACTGTCTCGATTTACCTGTCAAAACGTATCTGGTACCCACGACGCTTAATGAGAGAAACATCTGTGCGTAGGCTCCAAAGGGAGAGGGGCGAGGGACTCAGTATACAAATCGCCTGCCGCCGCATTCAATGCCCGAGCAGAACCTCAACTGGCGCGTCCTTGCCCTCGTGTCCGCCGCCACTTGCACTCTCACCGCCGCCAGCATCCTGCTCCTGCTCGAGAGCCGCCACTTCCGCTCCTCCCGCCGCAGCAAACGCCGCCAACGCCCCAACAGCCACTCGCCCAAGCCAAACAAGATGCCAGGACAAGGTGCGGCTTTAGTAGAATTGGNNNNGGGGGGTACACGTATACAGTCTCAAATAAGAACGGAGCTGACGTGTATACTTGCTATTGTATGTATACACAGTCGTATACCTGAACAACCCGAACGCGTGTCTGGACTACGCGGTGGGCGCAGGAGGCGCCGACGAGTTCGACGACGCCAAGTTCGTGGTCAAGCAGATCTGCCCCGACTGGTGAGAGACTTGGCTGTTGTTGCTGTTGTTTGGATGAATGGATGTAGCCATGTGGTGAGATGGGGAGCCGCTCTGTTTAACATCAACGTGTGGTGTCGTGTCTGACGTGGCAGGAAGGACGCTGCGAACGACGACATCTCGGTCAAGATCATCGTGGGAGGCATCACCAACCGCCTCTATCGTCTCATGTGGGGAGACAAGGTGCGGACTAGAGCAGAGTCTCTTTTTGCAGTGCTGTACTTGACGACTGACGCCTGGATATGTGCGTTGTTTGTTGGCAGTCGGTGCTGGTGCGCTTGTATGGCGACCACACGGAGGAGTTCATTGACCGCAGCATCGAGAACAGTACGTTTGTTGTAGTGGTGACGCCGGTTGTGGCTGCGTGTTGACGTCGGTGCTCATTCTGGATCTGTTCCGGTGTTGCAGTGCTCTTCGCCTTGCTCTCGGAGCGCGGATTTGCACCCACGTACTACGGCCGCTTCAAGAATGGCCGCATCGAAGGCTGGCTGGACGCGCGACCGCTCGAGCCGGAGGACATGGGCATGACCAAGCCTGTGAACTACCTGCAGATGATCGGAAGGGAGCTCGGAATTATGCACATCATGGACATCCCCGAGGACCACGCGCCCGTGCTGTGGACCAAGATTGAGCGCTTCGAAAAGCTGGCGCTGGAGATCGAGTTGGAGGACCCGGTCAAAAATGCGGCTTTGGAAGAGCTGGATCTGGGGGGATTGCACCAGAAGCTGCAGTGGCTCAAGTCGGTACTTCCTTCGAACCAGAACCACAACGGGAAGGACTTAATCGATGCTCTCGACACGGACGAGATCTCGAAGCAGGCGGTGGCGTTCGCGTCCGACGTTGTGTTCTCTCACAATGACTTGCTGAGTGGCAACATTTTGCACAACCCAGACTGGGACCGTGTGCAGATCATCGACTACGAGTACGGCGGCTACAACTTCCGTGCGTTCGACTTTGCCAACCATTTCTGCGAGAACTGCGGCTTCGAACTGGATCTGGCGCTGTACCCGAGCATTGACAAGCAGTTTGCGTTCTTCAAGGCCTATATGAGCACGGCGGCGCCAAATATGCTGGCCCAGCTGGAAGCCAACCGCGAGTCTAAGGCGTTCTTCCATGCGTTGTATGACGTGGTGAATCGCTACGCTCTCGCGTCGCACCTCTTTTGGGGCTACTGGGCCATCGTGCAGGCCGCTCACTCCAAAATCGACTTCGACTTCGTCGAGTACGCAGCAAAGCGCTTCAACGCCTTCGATATGCAGCGCGGCTTTTTCCTAGGATCAAGTTAGATAATACAGGGCACCGCATTTGCGGTACGAGCAAAGCTGAGATCAGTAGTGAAAGCAGAGTCCATGTGAACGTCTCGTAAATTGCGCCTATAATGCCTCTACTTCCATTCTCGTGAACCGGTGTTGAGCATTCTCTTTCGCTTCTTCAGCATGAATACACATGCGATGAACACGTCCGGACTTGCTAGGGCGGTTAAACATCGCCCTTTTGTCCAGCCTGGAGGTGGCTCTTTCCGTTTTTCGCCGTGTCTGCACCTTCTTCCATCCAAATCCACAAAACAGAGCACTGATTAACGCTTGCGCTTGACATCACCCGCTGTTTCCAGACTGATGTCGAACGCCGGCAGGTTCTCCAGTGATGTAGACTCGCTCGTCTTCTTAAAGTAGCGGTTGATCACCACGGGCGGTTTGTCCGGCAGCGCGAGTGTGAGCTCCACGTGCATCCGTCCTCTCTGGTCCAGCGTGCGGACATCTGTGAGCACGCCACGGAAGCCCGAGAGCTGCGTGACGGTCTTAACCTGTGCGGCGTCGCCTGTGACGGTGATGAGGTTGTTCTTGACGTTGACTTCCTGTCCGAACTTGAGCTGCTTGGTCTCCGTGAAGATGCGCGTGCGTCTCGTGATGACAAAGTCTCCAGGCGTCTGACTGATGATCACCATGAGGTCCAGTTTGTCTGCCGCTTGACGAGCGATGAGCGGAAGTCCCATGGCTTCCAGGTAGTCGTTGGTCGAGTCCGAGTCTTCTCGGTCGAGTGACCAGCGGCCGGAGAGCTGCAGCGCGCCAGCCCCAGCCGTATTAGGGACAGCAGCAGCTGCTCCAGCACTCGACAGCACCACGTTGGCTCCAGCCACAGGCACAGCAGGCTTAAAGGCGGCGCTTCGCACGTGACTGAGGTTCATTTGGTTCAACTGAGCTGCAGAGACGTTCATGGGGACGGCGGAGGGCTGCGAGGCGCCGTTGGAAGCCACGGAAGCGGCGCCCAGACGCGACGGGATGGCCATGGAATTGCCCACGACGCTCGTGGCGTTGGCTGCGTGCAGGTTGGACGCGTTCTTCATCTGGTTCATGTTCATGGCGAAGCGATGGGAGGCGTCAAGAGCTACAGTGACCATGTGTTGGAATATTGGTGGCTACATGGTGTGGACTACATGTCAACGGCCACCAACTTGCTTTTCGTATGTTTCCAATTTGACTTGACTTTTGTATTCGCCAACGTGAAGAGCTTTCGAAACGGATTGACATCTTCATTGCACCAACGGCCCACCACCAGAAGCTTAAGCTGCTGCGTATGACGAGCCAAGAGCGGCGGCTGCGCTCCACGTCCGTCTCCTTCGGGGTCGGCTCCGTCCCGCGCCCCAACGCGGACGTGGAGCCTCCTGCCAGTCGCCCTCATGTCATTCGCCAGCGTCGCTCGTCGTCTCCGCGCGTTCCGTCCCAGTGGCGACGCGCCGACAGCGTCATGGAGCGCATTATGAACCCGTTCCTGGACCGTGAGTCGCCGTCCCATTGGCACCGCTACAAACCGGTGCCGACGCTGCCGGAGCTGCAACTTGCGCCCCCCGTTCCGACTGTTGCTCCTGCAGTTGAGAAAGCGCAGCCCACGTACACGAAAGCGCTGGCGTTCCATGACGGACTCCACTCGACCTACGTGGCCGACTACCCAAAAGGACTACGTGGCCTGTTTGTGCTGGTGCAGAGTCCGCTACTGCTCATTGGCATCGGCATCTTCGCTGGCAGTGTGGGACTCGCCATCGACATGTGGAGCGTTGAGATCGCACAGTACCATCAATGGCTCGGAGATCAGGGCTTCGGGCTGTTTGTACTCTCGGCGCTGCTAGCTGGAGGCTTCTCCGCCATTTTGACGCAGTGTGTGTGTCCACAAGCTGCTGGATCGGGACTTCCGTTCATGAAAGTGGCCATCTCGGGAATTGACATGAGCGCCTACCTGTCGTTTCGATGTGTGGCTACGAAGGTCGTCGGACTCATGGCGGCGTTGTGCGCCGGGCTATCCATTGGTAAGGAAGGTCCTTTCATCATGATCTCCTGCGGGTTTGCCAGTGTGCTTATGAACTGGCGTCCATTCCGTCGAATTCGGGATGATGATACCAAGCGCCTGGAGATGCTGGCTTGTGCGTGTGCTGCTGGAGTGGCAGCCACGTTCGGCTCGCCATTTGGCGGCGTGCTTTTCGGGGTGGAAGTGACGTCGCACTTCTACCTCGTGCGGACGCTACCGCGTTCGTTCTTCGCAGCCATCGTGGGGGCGCTGTTTGTAGATTTTGGTGCTGTGAACTCGCGCTACGGACTCTTTGGCAACCGCAGTATGGGCATCTCCGCAGATACTGATGCTGTGAATGGAAGTGGTGGTCCTGCCTTCCTCGATCTATGCGTATTCGCCGTCATGGGTATTGTCTGTGGACTCGGAGGTGCTTGTTTTAACTACACCTTGTCGATACTTGTGCGCGCTCGCGACCACTTTTTCAAGGCTTCGCAGCCACACGCACCTAGCACAGCCTGGTGGAACGCTCTTGGTAAACGTTTGGGCCTCGTTCTAGTGGTGACGTTGTTGTCATGCTGGCTTGAGTTCTATGGAGACAGTGCGTGGTTTCTTCGGCACGGCTCGCCTCGCCGAATTCTTGATGCGCTTTTCTCCAAGGACAAGCAGGTGTACGCGGCCGATGGCACCCCTGAAAGTGAAGAAGACAGCTTGCTGCTTTCGAGGTCGTTGCTGACATTCTTGCCGCTGAAATACGTGCTCACGCTCATCAGTATTGTGCTGCCCGTGCCGGCTGGTCTGTTTACCCCTACGTTTGTCATCGGCGGCATCTTCGGACGGCTTGTTGGCGAAGCCGTGCGCGCTTTTGACATAATGCACACGCATTATGAACCGTTTGAATTTGCGATCATCGGTGCGGGAGCCTTCTCCTCGGGTGTCACTCACGCTGTCTCCACTGCAGTTATCATAATGGAAATCTCGCACACGGATGGATTGAACCTGCCTGTGTCTGTGGCCATTTTGGCTGCATACTTTACGGCTAAAAGATTCACCGAGAACGTGTACGATGTCCTCATTGTTACGAGCAACCTACCTCGATTGAAAAAGCTGCCGAAAGCAGCGTACGATATTCCTGCGTGGGAAGTGATGAAAGATGTGGCTCAAATGGGTGTGTTGACGGCGGACTCGACGTATGAGGACGCATTAGCGCTGTTAAAGCGTACTGATAAGGAACCAGTGTTCCCAGTTGTCGACTCGCAGGAGAACCGCTTTTTGCTTGCCACAGTCACGCGCTCTAGACTGGCCTACGCGGTGTCACGTTGTCAACGCCAAGGTGCGACCCCAATCCCGCTCACACCTGCGTATCTGCGGCAGCCCACACACTTCGAGGCAGCAGCAACGACAACCACATCGTTGCTCTTCCCGCCGACACCGCGGTCCGCGACGCCAACTGCGATGCGCGCAGTTGGCTATGACGCGGGCATTCGCGCTCCAATGCCAGTGGTCCGGGCAGCTTATGGAACGATGGACTCGTTGCAGCGCGCTGACAGCGATGTGTTCGACGAAGAAGATGAAGACGACTTCGAGGCCATGCCTGCGCTGCTTCTGAACACGCCAATCCACTTCGCGTTCGGACGCGGTGGGAAGGTCATGGACTGGGTCACGAACGAGGTGTGCGAGCCTTCTAAGGTGACAGTGCTGGTTGATCCATCGCCCTTCCAACTGATGGAGATGACGCCCATGCGCCGTGTGGACATGCTCTTCCGAATGCTCAAGCTCAACAATGTGTTCGTTGCGCGGTCGGGCAAGCTCATGGGCGTGATCAGCCTCGAGCGCATGATGACGTTCCTGGGCACCACGACGCCGTACCAGGCCCCAGGCCTGCTGCGTACGCTCAAGAACTTTTGCTACAAGTCGTGAGACTGGATTTATTAGTTAGACAGGGAAATATAAAGGGAAAAGCTTTTCAGCGAGTGCAAAACGGATTTTTCGCGAGTACACCCATTTTTCGGATGCTTAGC
>KV740802.1:0-13337 GCA_000468175.2 Phytophthora cryptogea
TTAACCCATTAATCCCCGAAGGGCGGCCTACAAGTACTAAGCCTATAGACCGAAAGGTTAATGCCTGAGCCGGCTATCGCCATGCAACCTCCCCCCACCTCCAGAGGCGCACAGCGACACTAGAATAACAAACAAACTTTTCTGCTGCGTCTTGTCTTGGGTCAAACTTGAACAGATCCGAACCCTCCGTCGAGCAGTCCTTGAGTCGACGCAGCATTCCGTTCAACCATCGTTTCTACACACTGGGAAGTCCACCAAGAAAAACATTTTGGGAATGTGGTGGGTAGTTCCTCAGCAGCAGCCACAGGTCGTCAGGGGTTCCTTCAGCGACGAAGCCTTCTTCTTCTTCCTCATCTTCACCTCGAGAAGACAGCGCTGGGGCTTGGAGGCTTGGACGAGTGCGCTGGATGACGCCAATTGAAAAGTGAGCTCTTGCCTCGCGTTGGCGGAAGTCCGGCGCCCATTGAGCTCGAGTTATTTATCGTAACTTAGCAGTTGTAGATGATTTTTTTAGTGGCTGTGGGTTCCTTCAACTTGTCGGAACGTCCGACGTCCGACGTCCCTTAAATTTAGTGTCCAAAGCATTAGACTGGGTCGACGTCATGGGGGCAGTCGGTGGAGTGGAGCCTCAGCGACTTGCTCTTCGTTACGACCCGCCTGGTATCATCGTGGAATACTTCTACCGAAGCACAGCACCAAGGCAGCTCTACCATCATGAAATCGACTTGAAGGCAGCGTTAGCGTCGTCAACCAGATTCAGCGTACGAGACAACAATGAACGGAAGTGAAGAGTGCAAAGAACTGATTGTTGTAGTTTGTGGCTACTTTTCAACTAGGATGATCGCATCGACGAACTCGTCAGTGATATCATCGAGCAGCACGCAGACGTTGTTGGAGGTAGCAAGGTTTCGTCCTCACAGGTACTGTAGCATGGCTGTAGTTTGAATGGATAGGTTTTGCAGTGCCTAAGCGCAACGATATGACAGTTAGTTCGCCTTGTAAGAAGACTGATCGACCATTCAAGCCCTACACGAGAACCGCCGGAAGCTGCGTCCTCGACAGCTCCAATCTTACCGCAGGCGGACTACAATCGCGTGTCCGAAACGCAGCTCAAGCAAGTCAAGCAGAAGATGGACCTGGTCTTTGAGCAAAACATCGTTCGTCCCGACCAAGACGGGTATCAATACGACAAGCAGGTGGAGTTCCACCCAGCAACCGAAGCCTCCGACTGGGACGACTAACAGTGCGCTTAACAGTCATAAAATAAACTGGATAATAGCAGGTTACAAAGTAAAAGCGATCGATCTCGACACGCCGACAGCACGTTCGCTCTATCTGCACTTCCCGCTGTCCATCGATCGCCATTTGGTCGCTGGCGCTTCGTCTCCAGGCTTTCCACGAGTCTGCGTCTCTGCGCTTACACGCCCTTCTTGCGGAGCTGGTGGAAGTGCACGAACTTGGATTTCCGCTTCTTGGTCTTCTTCTTGTCCTTCTTCTCCTTCTTGGCGTCGCCCATGGCCACATCGGCCTCCTGGTTCAGCAGAGCGGCCTCAGCCTCCGCGGGCGTCTGTTCCTTCACGACTCCCGTGATTTCGCTGCTTGCGACGGGCACCGACGCGCCCATGAGCTTCTTCAGACTCGCGACCGACTTGCCAGCGCCTGAAATGATTGCAAACAATTGGAAATGGACGTTACCACGCTGCAAAGGCTGGAAAATAATGGGAAGACGCCTACATACCCTGCGCAGCGATGGCCTTCTTGAGGTTCTCCTGGATCTTGGCCTCCTGCACGGCCTGGTGCGGCACGCCCACGCGCTTGCGCAGCTCCGTGCGGAACTTTCGCTTGATCTTGGAGCGCAGACTCTTGGCCATCGTGTCCAGATGCTGCTGCTGGTGCTGGCAAGTGGTGAAGGCAACTGCCGAGAGACAGCAAACGGCTTTGGTGCCAGTGGCCAATCAACCCGGCGGTGCAGCTGATTGGCTGATTAGGAGAACGATGGTGGCTGATGATTGGAAGAAATACGAAACATGTGACGTGTGAGAAATTGGGACCTTGCCCGGAATATAAGCTTTCCGAGGCGTTGAGGCGTTGGCCGCACTACTTCGTAAAACACTTACAGCATGATATTGCATTGCTGTCATACTTGGCAAAGTTGGCTTTGCACGATGCCATCACTTTGGAGATGAACTTTACCCCTGCTCAGGTCTAGAGGCGCCTGCCAGCGAGATCCGTTTCGAGCACTGTGGAACGTCCGCCTTCGTGGGACAATGCGAAAGACATATTTCCTTGTTGCCATGCCTTCTCTCTGCTTCACCTCGCTCACCGCACCTCCGGAAGACTCGTAAAAGTGTCAACGCGAGCTCGCCGTCAAACCAATCATGCCCCGTCACATGTACTTCTGTATCCATCCGGATACCTCTTTGTACCACTTCTTCTCACATCTCATATAACCCTCATTTCCGTCTCTGCCATCCGGATACTAACTGCCACATCCACTCTCCCAGGCACGACCTTGATTTGATGCAGCTGCTGTTTAGATGCAGGCAATTTCGACCAAGTTCAACACCAAGCTCCAGTCTCCCATTTGCCTCCTCGTCGCCATGTTCTCGCTCGCCCGCCGCGCCCTCACGCACACGCGCCACTCGCGCCTCACGTCGTCGCTCGGCTGCTTCCCAGGCACCAGCATGCCGTTCGTACCTAACGTGGTCTTCCGAGACCCTCGAGACAACGACTTGATCCCGTGTTTCCGCAGTCCGTTTTCATTTACAATAATTGTTTTGGTATGGAATTAATATTAACAATTATTGCTAATGTATTTGCAGTTATGGACGAGGACGGAGAGATCGTCAAGGGCGCGACGGACCCACAGCTCAGCCAGGATTTGTGCACGCAGATCTACAGCCAAATGATTCGTCTCAACGTACGACGCTTCATGTTTTAGAGGCTAAAATGCTGGGAAATTAATTATTGTATTGTTTTATTTGTGACTATTGCAGACAATGGACAACATTTTCTACGATGCTCAAAGGCAGGGACGCATCTCGTTCTATATGACGTCGTACGGAGAGGAGGCCATTTCGTTTGGCAGTGCGTCGGCGCTGCGTCTTGGAGATATGGTCTTCGCACAGTACCGAGAGCCGGGCGTGCTCATGTGGCGCGGGTTCTCGCTCCAGAACTTTGCCGACCAGGTGAGAGAGCAGAGGAGATGGAGTGGGGGGTCGTTGGAGTTTATTGCTGATGATGTTTTGGTGCTGTGAACAGTGTTTCAGCAACAAGGATGGACATGGCAAGGGACGACAGATGCCTGTGCACTACGGCTCAAAGAACTTGAACCATCAGACCATCTCGTCCCCTTTGGCGACGCAACTTCCGCAGGTAGGATATTGGTTTTGGTTGGCTTTGATTCGATGATATTATTCACACGGTTTAACTGGTTTTACAGGCTGCAGGAGCTGCTTACGCGTTTAAGCTGGCGAAGGAAGACCGCATTTCAGTCTGCTACTTCGGTGAAGGTGCTGCCAGTGAAGGAGATTTCCACGCGGCGCTGAACTTTGCAGCCACAAAGGACTGTCCTATTCTCTTTTTCTGCCGTAACAACGGATTTGCTATCAGTACGCCTACCGCCGAGCAGTTCCGTGGCGATGGCATTGCTTCCAGGGGGAGTGGCTATGGCATTCCCATCATGCGCGTAGATGGCAACGACTTCTTGGCTGTACACGAAGCTACTCGTCGTGCGCGAGAGTTCATTCTGAAGGAGAACCGGCCGGTGCTCATTGAAGCCATGTCGTACCGCCAAGGCCACCACTCGACATCAGATGACTCTACGCAGTACCGCGCTGTTGCTGAGATCAAGCATTGGAAGGAAACGTGCGACCCGATCGACCGGACGAAGCGCTACCTTATTGTAAGTGACATTTTTTTGTAACAGTGGAAATCGTCGAATGCTGAGGATTGTAATTAATGTGCTTGATTATGCCAGAAACGCGGATGGCTAACCGAGGAACAGGATCGACACATGCAAGACAACGAGCGAACAAACGTACTTGCAGCGCTGCAGCAAGCTGAGACGAAGGAGAGGCCACCTTTGGAGACTATGTTTGAAGACGTGTATGACGTCAAGACACCACACCTACTGGTACGTTTACACGTGATGCTTTGAATCTGACGATCAGTTGTGCCTCCGCATTGAATATCTAACGTTATCCCTTTTTTATTTCGCAGGAACAAGAGCGTGAAATGTTGGAGCACGTTGCCAAGTATCCTGACCACTACACGGAAGAGCACTAGAAGCTCCAATCCAGCTATTGCAGGTGCAGAAAAAAATGTTTCAATTCATAGAATGCGTTTACTTAATGCTTTGCACTAGGGATCATGTGGTTTCTTCCGTCTTCTGTTGCGCTACGGCGGCCCAAGTTTACAGTTATGCATCCGGTCGCTTCGTGATAAACTTTTGGTCTTGTGGGCCATGAAGAAAGCTGCGCCGCGGACACCATCTCGTCGGATTTTGCTATGATCGCTTGTTTGACATCGATATATAGCGAGCGCAGCGCCATCTCGGCCAGTTCGTCCTCCTCTTCAGTTGGTGGTTGTTTTAAGGAGGAACTGTTTGTTGAGAGGCGATGTCGCGGAGCCACCACAAAGCAAGCATTGGATTTGCCCGACTCGAGTGCACTAATTGCATCACTCACAAGTTGTTCACGGTAGGCTTCATCCTCGAACACGCGACGACAGTGTTGAACAGAAATTGAGTGGAGAGGTACGTGTTTCATACGAGCTGGATGCAGTATCTCGCTTTGTTGTTGGTTTTCCACAACAGTCATTTCTGGTGAAACCAGTTGGTCAGTTTGGAGATTGCTCTCTGTATTCTCTGCTGCCTTCGCCATTTCTTGGTGCAGTGAAATGGAGTTGTAACCTTTTGTCGTGTCAAGTTTGACGTTGGTACCGGTGGTAGGACTGATGAATTGTCTTTCAAGTGGTTTGAGTGCGAGATTCTGCCACATCGCCTCGATTCGAGTCTCGCCATCCCATTTGGGAAAATAGTCTTCTGGGGGAGAGCTGGTCACCGAGGCTGTTTCTTGTTTTCGAGTCTGGAATGTGTTTGAAGAATTCAGAAAGGAAAGGGGTTCATGCTCCGCCAGCATTTCGTCCATTGCCGCTAGTTCATCCAGGTACGCTGGCTTGTTCGAAGCAATAGTACTGTCTTCTGGCTTGGTATCGCTTAGTGTTTTCGTGTTTGAAGCTGGAAGCACAGGGTTCGAGCATGACGCATAAAGTGAAGGTGATGTCACGAAATCGCTGTGAAGGGAAGGAAGCTTGCGTGGATGGATCGATGGTGGATCGGCTTGCTCCTTGAATGACTTTAGTCGTGATATTTTTCTGTTCCCTGCAATGTTGTTAGAAGCAGTAGGAGCGTTTCGATCTCCAACTGTCTGTGTCCACTGCTGCCGAAGTGAGTGATATTGCTGCAGGCACACACTACAAAGGGGCTGCGGTTCGTACAGCTGACTGCGATCTCTCTTTGGAAGACGGTGTTGTAAATGAAAAGCCAATGCCGACGGAAACTCCGTGAACCCACCAGCAAGACTCATATCCTGCTGCCGAACGAAGTCATCGAAAAACTCGCAACTACGCAACACCTTTTTCGTGAGATAGCCCGGTGGTTCGTTGGCGTCGTCGTCATCTTCACCGATACTATCCTGGTTTGCAGAATCAAACGCTGTCTTTTTGGCAGTTTTCGAAATACAATACCGTCCTGCACACCGCCATTTTTTCCACTGCGGTGTTGGCAGAAAACCTGCTTCGAATCGATTTGGAGCAGATTGCGTTCGTGAAAGCCCTTTGAGGTTCTTTTTGGACAGCAGTGACGAAGATGAGAGCGATGCCATTGATACAGCAGATATCGGGCGAATGGAAGCAATCGAAAACGCTTTCACCTGCAATAGCCACCACTTCCCATTGGAGTCTTGAAGCAGATCTACCACCAATTCATTGAACCGTACTTGGAGAGTCCTTTCCAGAGTGATCATACACATTGAAGCCAGAAGACGAGGCTCGGACCAAGCTTCATCGATCTTGCACTTAATCAGCTGACAACTAGCGCTGCTTGAGCTCGTGACGAATGTTGAGGAGGATTCCTTGCCATCGATAACATCTCCTCCAGAAATGATCCAGACAACAGACGAAAGCTTATCTCTCTTGCGAAATGCACAACGTGCTATCCACGCTTTACGCTCTGCTGAGGGTTCCATGCTTGAAGTTGATATGAAAGTGCTAGCCTTGTTCATTGCTCCTTTGAATGGAATATACTTCTGAACAGCTACTAGCTCACTGGTACAGTTGATTTTCGTATCATCGATGTTGTCGTTGTTTATCCAAAGCTCATTAATTGCCTGTTCGACTTCTTGGTGAGAACGTAAAAGCTGCAAGTCATTGCATCGGCCCTCCAAGTCACCAACACGTTTCGTTACAGCACAAATTTCTGCCGACGGATTCGATATGATCTCAAGCAGCACATTTCGATGCTCACGCCAGCTTGTTTCTTTCGAATACACGCGGCAAACCAAAGCAAATGATGGGCTGTCAAGCTGATTCTCTTCTTGGTTTTGCTCTTGACAATATAAAAGTGCTACACCTTGTCGACTCCCGTGGGGGTCACTATGAACAGGAACACGGAGTAACATTGGAGCTATCCGGACTGGAAACCCAACAAGCTCACTCGAAACAATGCTTGCTAATGAGCCGTTCGATTCATCCATAACTCTCGTCCCTTTCAAAAGTACGCAATGAACGAGTTGCTGGAAGAAGCTGAGTCCAGGTCGCCAAGAAGGTTGGTGCGAGTATTGAATTCCAGAGTAGTTGGCCTCATCCACCAACACCTGGTGACGTCGTCTCTGTGCGTCATGAAGAACTTGCTTGTCAATAGGAACGTACAATGCTGGAAGTTTGGCTTTTTCCGCCTATACATCACATCCTCGTTTAATTCTCCAACATACAAGCCTGGGTAGAGCAGCACTACTCGTACCTCTTTCAATGCAACGTCCTTCAATGCACTAGCCGCAGTATGTTGCTGTGCGTGTTGCATCCGTACACTTCGACGCACTTTACGTTTTCCATTCCCGCCCTTCTTCTTCCCGAGTTTCTTCAGCAAGTTGTTTGGTTTGTCATCGTGCAGATCCTTCAGCCACGTCCGATACGCGTCCTTCAGCTCCTCGTTCTGAAGCTTTGCACCTGGTATAGCAGCAGCCTTCATGAACAAGGACGCCTGCTCTTCCTGAACAACAAGCGTCGTTGCTGCGGTGCTGCTCACTATTTTAGTAGAAACGGGATGATGGGAACCAAAGTTCATATTGATGTGAACCTTCGGTGGTCATGACAGAATGCTGCCACATTGTCTAGTTCTACAGCTGCCAGTCGTAGTTGTCGGTCCGGAATTGGGTCAGCGACGTGATGACCTCGTCGGCATCACCGAACAGCTCCGCCCGCTGCGCCTCATCCGTATGGATGCGTACGTCAGGGATGGCAATACTGTGCATGCCCGCAGCATTCGCAGCCGTGTAGCCGTTCACCGAGTCCTCAAACACAATGCAGTGCGGCGGCTTGTCGCCGTCCTCTCCCTCCTTGAGACCAAAGAGACGCTGGCCCGCCGTACGGAAAATATCGGGCGCCGGCTTGCCGCGCTTCACGGCGGGGTCGTCACCGCACACGATAGTGGAAAAGAAGGAGAAGAGCTTGGGGTGGTGCTTGATCTTGGCGTCCACGACGCTGCGGCTGTTGGACGTGGCCAGCGCGATGGGGATGCCGCGAGCGTGCAGCGCAGTGAGCGCCTCCACGCCGCCCGGGAGCTCCTCGACACGGTCCGACATGTCGCGCATGCTCTTCTCCCATTGCTTGAACATCTCGTCGGCCGTGAGCTCCGTCTCGCTGAGGCCAGCGGCGGCGATGGCCATGCGCGTCCACTCATTGGCGGGGCGGCCCAGGATGGTCTTGTGCATGGCCATGGTGAACTCCTTGCCGAACTGGCGCACGACGCCGTCGATGGCCACGCGGCTCAGCTCCTCTGTGTCCAGCAGCGTGCCGTCCATGTCGAAGATGGCGCCGTGCACTTGCGGCTTGGGCAGCGCGGCGCTTGCATTGGTCATGATGATACAAGTCACTTGAGCCCTAGACGGCAAATTGGAGAGTGACGTCAGTCGAGGGGGCGTTTCTGAAGATGATTGTGGGGTTTTAGTCGCACTTAGTGATTACGCACGAGTGTAGCCATTTTGGAGGACGTGGCGAAGGTGCTCTTGTCTGATAGCGTCTAGCTGATCACTTGGCCTTTATCCATTAATGTTGTAGACTGCGATACGTGAAAGCAAAGAAATGGGGACTGAGAGTCCTATTCGAGCTCGTCCTCGGTGATGTCCTCGTGTTTGGTCTCTTCTTGGCCGCTGTAAATGTGCTCGGCCATCTGCCAAATCTGGAGGATGTTGTCTTCGGCAACGGAGGCGACGACCCATGGCTCGTTCGGGTGCCACGAGAAGTCGAGGACCTTGGAAGTGTGGCCGGCGTGGATGAACAGCAATTCAGGAGGGCCGTCCTTGGCGTCTTCGGCTGTTTGCTCTTCTCCGATCTGCGTTGTGGTCAACAGACACGCAATTAGTTTGGCGTCCTGCAGCTGTCTAGCAGCAACACTTTACCTTGGTGAGGTCCCAGATGTGGAGACGACGATCGCCGGAGCAAGAACCTAAGACGCCGTCGTGGTGCGGTGACCACTGGATCTGATAGACCTCGTCGTCATGTCCATCCAGCGAATGCAACTTGGTCTTCAGGTTACGCAGGTCCCACAGGTTAATCTGCTTGTCGGACGAGCCCGTAGCTACGAGATACTCGCTGGACGGACTGAACGCGAGGCAGTTCACCTCGGCCGAATGGGCATTTACAGCTGCCGCCGGCTTGTCGTAGCTCTCAGACCGCGTATCCCAACTGCAGACAGCAAACAACAACCAAAGTCAGTCCTTCGTAAAGCAATTCCACGAGGCAGCATATAACAAACGCACATGAGCAGCTTCTTGTCGTCGCCAACAGAGCCAAAGACTTTGGGGTGGTGTCTGTGCCAATCCACATCTTCAATGACGTCGCTGTGACCAGTGTACACATGCAGCGGCTGCACCGTTTTGCCAGCTTGGCGAATATCCCACTCGCAGATGATAGCATCGTCCGAGCCGGAGATAAGGTGGTGGCTCTGATGCGGGTCCCAGCACAAGCCGTACCCCTCCTTCTTGTGCCCCAGCAGACGAATGTCAGGGTCAGATCCAGCGTTCTCCCTGGGCTCTGACGGCCGCTGGGTGATGTCGAACACGTGCACTTCGGCCTGTGGCGTCTTGGTGGCGACGATGAACTCATCGGAAGGCATGCAGCGAGCTCGGTTCACTTCACCGTCATGATTAATGCGAAAGACGGGCTTCACTTTGCGTTGCACGGTGCTGTTGTACGTGCCCAGCTCTACATCATTGCACAATGGAAAAGAATCAGCAACCAGGTCTGCAGTTCACTGCTTTGGCGTCTTCTTCACCTTGGGTCTCCTCGTTGAATTTGTGCGTGTCCGTCATGGTATTCAACGGCAGCCACACTTTTGCCTTCATGAGCTGGTTCTGCTCGGCCCCCGACGTGTTGGTGCCCAGCAGTAGCTCGTGCACCGAGAAGTCCGCTTCATCCGAACTGTACCGGACAACAAAAAGCACCACCACCTCGTCAATATCAACGTAACAATTGCAACACAAACTGTACGATACGCACGCAGCGGACAGCCACTGCACTGTGAGCGAGGGCCAGTCGAGTGAGTGGGTGATCACAAGATCATAGAGGAACGGCGTGTTCTTCTTCCACGCTCGGTACTCCTCGCTGTCGAGTCTCGTGTCCGGAGCAGCCTCTTCCTCGTCGGACACGACGATCTCCGGGTCGGAACGATTGGTCTCCGGTACTTCCACCTCTCGTGTGGGCTCCGTCATGTCGATATCGTCGGCCATCGCTTCACGAGGGCGACAATTGGGCGACTTGGTATTTGGATGGCTGCGGGATATGCAGCAGGAAATGGCTTTTCGTTGGCTGATTTGATGGGGACTTTGCTACTCTACGCGTGCTGTAGGCGGACGGTGTTGGGTCTAGTACATTCATTTATCATCATCACTAATGAACCGCTGCCATTGAAGGCGGTGGCACTGCATTAAGCCAACCAACTATCGTGGTCTTGAAGCTATTCCGTCCTTATTCGAGGTCTTCCTCGGCGACCTCCGCCTGCTCCGTCTCCTCGTCTTCCTCGTTGTAGATGTTCTCGGCCATCTGCCAGATCTGCAACACATTGTCCTCGGCCACTGAGGCCACCACCCACTGGTCGTTCGGATTCCACGAGAAGTCCGAGATCTTGGACGTGTGGCCACCGTGAATGAAGAGCAGCTCCGGAGGACCGTCCTCGGCGTCTTCGGGCGATTGCTCGTCGCCAATCTGTTGGGCAAAACAAGCACGAGAGTTAGTCAAAAGCTTGGTGGTTTAAAGCAGAACAATTGTGGCTTACCTTGCTAAGGTCCCACACGTGCAGGCGGCGATCGGCTGAGCAGGAGCCCAGGATGGTCTCGTTGTGAGGAGACCACTGAATCTGGTAGACCTCGTCGTTGTGACCCTCAAACGAGTGCAGCTTCGCCTTCATGTTACGCATATCCCAGAGGTTCACATGCCTGTCTGCTGAGCCCGTAGCCACGAGGTACTCGCTGAACGGACTGAAGGCCAGGCAGTTCACCTCGGCCGTGTGGGCGTACACCGTCGTCGCCGGCTTGTCATAGCTCTCTGAGCGCATATCCCAGCTACACGTATCAAGACAACAGTCAGTAAAAGCTTGCATCTTCCTCCTGATAACACTGCAACTTACATGAGCAGCTTCTTGTCGTCACCGACCGAGCCGAAGATCTTGGTGTGGTGCATGTGCCACGCCACATCCTCGATCACATCGCTGTGGCCGCTGTACTTGTGCAGGGGCTGCACAGTCTTGCCAGCGTTGCGAATGTCCCACTCACAAATAATAGCGTCGTCCGAGCCGGAAATGAGGTGGTACGGCTCATGCGGGTCCCAGCACAGGCCGTACCCTTCCTTGGTGTGTCCAAGCAGACGGAAATCCGGGTTGCAGCCAGAGTTCTCCTCCGGTTGCGACGGACGCTTCGAGATGTCGAACACGTGCACCTCGGCGTGGGGCGTCTTGGTCGCCACCACCAGCTCGTCAGACGGCATGTAGCGCGCGCGGTTCACCTCTCCGTCGTGGTTGATGCGGATCTTAATGTCCACCTTGCCCGAGACGCCGCCGAAGCCGCCGAGCTCCTGACTCTCCTCGTCGTACTTGCGAGCGTCAATCTCCGTGTCTTCCAGCGGGAGACGCACCTCCGCAATCATGAGGTGGTTCTGCTCCGCGCCGGACGTGTGCGTGCCCAGCAGCAGCTTGTGCACAGAGAAATCGTCGCCCGTAGAGCTGTTCCAAGCACAAAAAGCACAATAACTCGGTCAATTCCCGTCCAATTTGCCCCATTCCAGGGTCAAAATGTTGCAAATAGTCCAGCACAAATACTACGTACGTGTGGGAGTTGGGAAGCCACTGCACGCTGAGCGAGGGCCACTCGAGCGCGTGCGTCATCACCAGATCGTACAGGAACGGCGTGTTCTTCTTCCAGATCTTGTACTCCTCGTTAATAAGCTTCTCCTGCATGGCGGCATCGTTAACAGCTGCGGCGTCCACTGCAACGGCAGCTGCGGGGGCGGGCGTGGGCTCCGAGTGTTCAGTCGCGTCGGCCATTGGGGCGGTGGGGGAAGAGATCGGCGAATGACCAATTTTGGATGGCGCGCTTTTTGAGGACGCGAATGGAGCGATTGGATTGGCTGAAAAGAGGTGATGTCACTAAAAGGGCATGCACGTCACTAATTTGGTGCTCATTATTGGGCTCATATCCGGCGGAAGCATGAAGCGGGGTGCGTACAGGAGTCCTTTTGTGTGAATTGAGGAGGAGGTTGACGGTGGTTGTGGTTGGGTGATAGACGTGCAGTTGTATGTGGTGGGGGCGCTGCTTCTTTTGGCGCTTGTGGGGGTTATTATTGCGTCGACGGCGTATTCCACGCCCTGGGGACTCTTTGTGTGTACGTGCAGTGGGTAATCGTGCTCCACTGCTGTTAATAACGTTATGGTGTTGATGTGAAATAGTGTTTCCGTACGTATTGCTACCCATGACGGCGGCGATTTTCTCGACTCTGGCGGGAGGGGACGAGCTCAGGTACGTGCTGGTAGCAGGAGGGTGTGAAGGTTCGGCCGTCGTGCTAACCGTTGCTTTTTTCATTCATGTAGCGCTTGGACGAGCTTCGGGTGCTTCTTTGAGGCGTTCTTCTGGGTCACTGCGTTTGCTATTCCATCTATTTTGTACCGAGTGGACTCGGTGCGTTTGGGTGCTGCCATGCTCAGGAGTAAATTTCGGTTCTGATGATGTATGTGTGCGGACAGATCGACGGTTCTCAGTTGGGCTGGTTAATGGCGTCGGACGTACTGGTCTTTGCGTCCTTCATGACCTTGGCACTGGTCAATGGAGACTAGGCGGTGAGTGCCAACATCTACAGTAGTTGTCTCGGCGGCTACAAATTGTAAGCCTCAACAATTCTCAGTAGTAGTATCCAGAACATTACGCCGGCAGTTTTTTTACTTTCCGTAATTTACCTGCGAGACCAGTCCTGGAACGTTCTTTCGAGGCAGCTGCTATTTTGACGACGCAACCGCTCGACCACCTGAGGGCGTTAGAAACGTCTTTTGGATCTTAGGGTGGTTTCAGATCCGCTCGAGCACTGAGAACAGGTTTTGTCTGAATTTCAGAATTAATTTATTTTTCTCAAAAAAATTAGGACCCTATGTATATAGATACACATAAATAATACCATGTCGAGCGAACTAACTTTTGGAAAATACAAGGGCACACCGATCGAAGAAGTATATGCTTCTGATCCCGGGTATTGTCGATGGATGCACAACCAACCCAGTCTCAATATTGCAGAGGATATCAAGGTTTTCCTTCACTCCAAGTTTTTAAGCGATGATAATTCGTATATGATGAGTTGGGGCAAGTACAAGGGGAAGACGCTTAAGCAGATCAGTCGTATGGACCCTAACTACATTGATTGGCTTCGAAAGAGTGAATTCGTTATTGCAAAGTGTCCTAAGCTACTCCAGAAACTTAATTAAGCGATAAAAAATATTTTTTTTTGTTCAATCAAATGGTATCGAGAACCTACGCGGTTGAGAATTCTAAAATTTCGCCTGTGAGGCGATCATAGCTTAG
>KV740803.1:0-17914 GCA_000468175.2 Phytophthora cryptogea
CCGCCGACCGCACGCGCTGCCACCTTCCCCCGAGCCCCGCGCCCCCTGCTGTTGTGCTCTCCACGTCCGCCTCCGTCTCGGCCACCTGTGCGTGCAAGTACCAGCTCCCAGCGACGCGTATTTCGCTCGCTATCAACGTGTAAAGGCGACTCATCCACCCCGCAACCGACTTCTGCAGCTTGCGCGCCATGCCGGAGCACGGCGCGGGGCGCAAGGGCTCAGCGTTGCCCGTTTTGGGGTCCGTAGTGGAAATCGGCTGACGTGTCCACATTTGCATTGGCGAATAAATCGCTACATTTTGTCAATCGAGAGCGAGCCGTGAAGCAACTGTGCGAAGCTCACCGATCAGCGTTCATCAGCGCCACGACGGGAGGCCGTTGGTGGATAATGAGCTCAAAGTGGAGACTGTTTTTGGAAGATAATTCATATGGCGTTGTCGCGAGCAGTGGCCCGAGGCAATTTTGATTTTAAAGACGTGATTGCCACACAATCGCGATGACGATCGAGCCGGGGACTTTGTGAATGTCTCTGAAGCACGCGATGCTAGGACAATCTTGTCGTTTGCTTTGAAAAAGGTCATGGGCATCGGCCTGGCAAGATTTGCGATAAGAATGTTGGAGCTTCCCGACGGAGTACACCTGCCCGATTACCTCAAATCGAAAGAAGCCCTCACCAACAAAGCTATTGTGGATATGTCGTGAGAGATTGTTAATTGTTCTCGATGATATCGAATGCTGACATGAATCTGGGAACGGAGTCGCTCTGTTCGAGTGTGTTGAGGACTTGAATGAGCACACCAGATTTTTTTCATACGTAGTGGCTGTGCGTCATTTCTGCGAAATATCGATGAGCTATACAACTACAGACCACAAATCTCCAGCCAGCATAACTTTGTTCGCCGGGATTACACTCTAAAACATCGAGCGAACTGCCCGATTTACGAATGAAAAATTATACGAAGTAATTTATAACTGTTGGGGTTGGCTTTGGATGAATTTGTGGCAGAAAAAAATATGTCGGAGTATATGAAGTCATCTTGTGGCCATTTTCTCTCGACCATTCGTAAGACGAACTTCCCAGACCAGGTAAACAAATTCACCGTTGACAACCAACGTTGAGGAAACAAATGCTTAATAATTTCAAAGAGAATGATAAAGTGCTCGTCAAGTAAATTAACAAATATTTCCTTGATCTGGAACTTCGATCATGTTCATCCATCGCAGAGAAATATTTCAACTGAACCGCCAACGGCATCTTGGAATCCTCGCTAGAAAACCAGTCTTTTTATGATAGCTACTGTAGCAAAACAACTCGATTAAACAGACTCGTTGTGATGTGCAAATGACCGAGTTCACGTGGAGCGCAGGTGTGTACGTACGGCTGGAAAGCAGCTTGGAGAATTAGCTCGAAACTCCAAGCCACCACACTCGCACCATCTACAATGTTCGTACCAGGTTTGCTTTCTGCACCTAGCAACGTCGTGATTCCTGCACTCCCTGCCTTTAAAATGGCCAGCGAGGCAAATTGTCCTCGCTAACCGCGGGCAACGCCAACTCCTCGTTAAAACGTTCGAGCACCACTTCTTTCTGCTTCGTGAACGCTTTCAGCACTGGTTCATCGTAGCAGACCACGGCAATTTTTCCATTCCAATGGTTCACTCGCAGGAACTTCTGAATCGTGCGAAGCGCCACTTGAGCTCCACCGTCACACGGCACGCCCATATTGCCCGTCGAAATGGACGCTATCGTGACACACGTCAACTCTTCGTGCAAAATCGCACTCATCGCGTTCTCGTACGTCGTGGCCAGCAGATCAAAGCAGGTGGGCATGGTGATCCTCGGTCCCACACAATGAATGAGCTTCTTCACCCCAGCGTTAAACGCCGGAGTCGCCACTGCCGACCCCGTGGGTCGTCGGCCTCGGAACGACGGGTCGTTCACGTGGTCGTTCAGCTCTTGACCCGCTCGACGGAAAACCGCTTGCGCTGCCCCCACGTAATGATTCGTAAGGTGCGAATTGGTCGGGAACACGATGCCGTCCAGCGGTTCACCGTCGATGTCGTTGATGCGTCCAATGTCTCCTTCCACAATCTTGACACAAGTTTCAAAGTGGGATTTTTCATCGTTGGACTGCAGAAATTCCTGCAATTCCACACACGTGCGCTCCCTGTCCGTCCATCCCCAGCCTCGATCACGAGTGGGCAAGGCTAGAAAGCGAAGTTCCACGTTTCGCAATCCTCCGAAATGCAAAAGTGACAATTCCGACCACAGCGAAGTGTCTTGGAGGTATCCGTGGAGCGCTCGCGTGGCTTGGAACGAGTACAAAAGCGCGTCGAAACTTGACAAATCCAGGAAAAACAGGATGCAGCGACCGACTCCTTCCACTGCAAACACTTGGAGGGCGGACGAGGATGGAGCAGTCATTTGTGAACGGCGAATTGGTTTTTTTAGTTCCGAGTCGTGACGGTTCGATCTCAAAACTGCGATACTGCATATGGGTTGAAATTGAGCCCGTGTAAGAGCATGTACAAGTGCACTTCAACTTGACATTTCAACGCAAAAATCAATCACGCAAACATATTAATAGCCAAATTTAAATGGTCAAAGTGTGGCATCTCCAGCTACAAACTTACCACAAACGTTAGTCCTCGTCGCCATTATTAGAAAAAACGGTTAGGAAGAGGTCCTCCCCGTTCCTTCCGCTGATAACAAGCGGTACAGTCTCCAGGAACTGCGCCCCCATGCGAAGTTTCTTTTCATTGACATCAAATGCCCGCTTCGCTGTGAGAAACTCAGCGGAATTCCTCTCCGCTTCAGCATGAGCGAGAATCTTGGCCGCCTCCTTTTCTGCAGCTTGAATCCGAGCTTCAGCGCTGATCTTGGCCGCATTCACCAGTCGATCGAAATTATCTTTGAGGCTGGAGAGCTCCGCAGTAGGAAGCACTTTACGCTCCACTGTCTTGGCAGTGGCACTGGCAACGGCGTTCGCTTTGAAACCTTCGGCAGCTTTGATCCTGTTTTCATTTTGAGAAGAATGCTGAGCAATTTCCACTTGGGCTTTCGCTTCGGCCATCGTTCGTCTCTCATCTCGGATAATTGCTGCTCGCACGCTTTCAGCTTGCAAGTTTTCAATCGCACGTTCATTTTCCTTTTCCAGCGCAGTGATCTTCTGAGTCTCTTGATTTATCAGGATACGCATTTGGTTTTCGTGGTTCTTCTCCTGCTCCTCCATGCGCGTCTTGAATGCCGTCGTTTCCTCTAACGTTCGAGACAAAGCTTGCGGGAGATCCACATTCGTGACTTTGACGTTTTGAATAAAGACGCCGAACGATTTCAACTTGATGTTCAGGTCAGTCTTCATCCCCACTGCAAATTCCTCTCGGAGGTCGTGCACTTGATCATGGCGTACCGAGTGAACAAGACCTCGAATTGCCTCCTCAGCGAGACTATAAAGCAGCTCGTCCAAGCGGTGTGCTCCTAGAGTGTACACGAACGTGTAGGCATCTGTCTCGGTAGGTCCGATTTGGAATGTAATGGAGATGTCGATATTCACCATGACGTTGTCCGAAGTGGGGCACCCGTGCACAGGATTCGAGTATGTTACTGCCTGCTTGGTGACAACGTGCGATACACGGTTCCAAGAAGGCCAAAACATCTTCAATCCTGGTTTCATCATGCCACTGTGGGCATTCCAGCGCTGCTGAAGTACCCATCTGCAACAACAAAATTATTAGCATCACTAATGAACAGCTTCATGGGGTGAAGCAAGCTTTGAACACTTACAAGCCAGAAGGGATCTTCATGAAGCATGTCATAATCGTCGGATCCTTTGGTGTGAGAACGATAGGGATCTGACCGCCAGTTACCTGGGCATTGAAATGCTTCATCGCATCAATTGGCTTGTTGATATCTCTTTGCACCAGGTGGTTGTTACGGCTGGCATAGCGATTAGTAGTTTCTCTGCGAGCGACCATCGTAACTTGGTTCTTAAAAAACGTCGGCGGCAAGAACTGACTGACTGGCAGTCGAAAAATGTAGAAATGGCCCAGCAAGTGAGCTAAGAAATGCAAAATGAAAGATCTTGACCAGCTTTTTCAGTCTAACTGTCGGAGAAATCTCGTCCCTTTCGCAAGGTGTCGATGTCTTTTAACTGCAATTGCTTGGCTGATAGTTTCATTCCCATTTTCTGGTCACAACCTCCGAGATTTTCTTCGCCATGGGCTGTTGGGGTAGCAAACACGACGACTTGCCTCCAGAACAGCATCAAACACGGCTTTTGTACCGCAGTACATGGCGTGTTGATGGTGTCAACCGTCTGTATGGCGCCTGCCGTCACGGAAATACTGTGGTGATCATCAACCCTGGTCGAAGTCCCATTAAGCCTTACATTCGTGTTCCCGAGGGAACGTATGCGCTTGTTCAGCATCAAGGACGAGATATTGACTACATAAATTCGGATGGCACTCGAACTCCAGTGTGGCCACCAGGTTTTCACTTCGCTTCGTTGTTTACCCAAGTATCGCAACTTGTGACCAAGCAGTACATTGTCTTTGATACTCCTGTGAAGGGATGCAAGACAGCAGACGACGTCACTGTGGGCATCGACATGTGCTTGATCTTGCGTATTATGGGCAACGAGGCCAAAGGTGAAGACCCCGGTCTCGTTCGCCGCTTTGTTTACGAATTGGGGCCTAACGGTCTCGAAATTCAGCTTCGTGCTGCTCAAGATGAAGCTGTTCGTGCATTGGCGCGCAGCGTGGAGCACACTGAAGTTTATCAGCTTCGGGACGGCACGATGCGTGAGAAATTCAAGACAGGAGCTCTAAACTCTCGCACAAACCGACTGGTAATTGATGAATTCCGCCCACCGAAAGTGATCGAGGATACTGAGCAAAAGGAAGACTCAAGCGAGAAAAAGGTGATGTATTGCGTCACTGAAGACATCAGACGCAGCTTGAACGAGCAGTTCAACACGTACGGTGTGCAGATTACAAGCGTCGCGATCACTAATGTCACTCTTCCTGAAGAATTCCAGACGCAAATGGAAAATCGCACAACGCACCTGAGCACGATCAAGGAGCAGAAAATGAAGCAACTAAGTGATATGCAAATGCTGCAGTACAAGGAAGAGATCGACACGACCAAGTTGAAGCGTCAAATGATGTTCCTCGAAGAAGAGCAGACCGGGAAGGCCAAATGTGCCGAGATTCAGAAGGGAATCGACTTGATTAATGCTCAAACGACTCTCGCGGATGGAGAAATTACTCAAAAGACCTCCGTCAAGTGCAACAACCTTGATGTTGATGCCGAGTTGAAGATCGCAGAAATCGAGGCCGAGACCGCACGAATTGCAGCAGAGATCAATGCCCACTGTGATGCTGAAGTTGAAGTGATAAACGCTGAAAAAGCAGCACTTCAATTGAAGTTGGACGGTATCACTGGTGAAATACGTGTCGGCTCCGAGGCAAAGGCTGCCGAAATTATCGCTCGTGCAGAAGGCGCTGCTGCTACCAAGCTGGTAAAGCTTCGTCAGCACATGCTCGCGATGCAAGAATGTGACAAGATTGAATCACTTGCCAAGAACAAGAAGGTTGTGGTTTCGGGTGGTGGACGTAGCAGCTTGTTGTCGGAAATATTGGTGGCCAACCGCCAGAAGAACGTCATTTTGAGCATCGATAATCTCACGGGTGAGCCCGAAGATTAAAATCCAGCAGTGTAGTTGAGCTTGGAAGCAAAGTTGCATGCTACCGGTAGGTTGAATTTAAGTTGAATCGATTGGGATGAAGATGCAGTTGAAATCTGTTGAAAGCTAGATAGGTTTACGTCTCATGCGTCGATGTCATTCTCTCAATACACCTTCAACGGCAACTTCTAGGAGCCGACTGGATAGCGCACTTTTCAATGAAAACAATCTGTTGACGTTAAAGTTGCCGTGCAATCTCGCCTCCAACAAAAATTCAGCAGCAACATCGACCACTAACCAATCCGTCCTCCTTCTATCAAGTGCGTCCTCTTACCCGTTTCACCCAGCAATTGCATCGGGAATCATCACGTCGATTACCACAACGAACGTCCCATCCGTTGATTGGACGAGCCTCCGCCACATGAATTTCCTAGCCAAAAAGCCCATACACAAGCCTTACGTAACATCCTCCACACCGCTTCATAACCGGAAAAGCTCGCTTCCCCGCACGTCCGTTTAACACAAAGAGACTCTTGTAGCAATGCTGGCGACTCTCCGCTCCGTCAAGAAGCTGCAGCGCGTGTCCTCGCGCGCCTTGGCGTCCAAAGCCTTCAACGCCGACTCGTACGAGCAAAAGTACCTGGCCAAGACGTACAACCCGGACGGCGTGCGGGGCGAGCCCAACCTCGTGTTCACGCACGGCAAAGGCAGCAAACTGTACGACGAGCAGGGCCGCAAGTTCCTCGACTTTTACGCGGGCATCGCCGTGTCCGGACTGGGCCACGGAGACGACGACTGGTACCAGAGCCTCGTGGAGAACGGCAAGAAGGTGACGCACGTGAGCAACTTGTTCCACTCCAAGGCGCCTCTGGAACTGGCCAAGACGCTCGTGGACAACTCGCGCTTCGACAAGGTCTTCTTCGCCAACTCGGGCACGGAGGCCAATGAGGGCGCCTACAAGTTTGCGCGGCTGTACGCCAACCGCGTCTCCCAGGGAACGTACGTGAAAGAAAAAAAAGGATCTTTGTGGGGAAGTAGGAGTTTTAATGATGTTTCTTTCTTATGGTGACAGGCCTTTGGAGGGGAAGAAGTTCGAGTTCATCTCGTTCAAGCACGGCTTCCATGGCCGCACGGCGGCGGCGCTCACGCTCACGCACAAGCCCAAGATCCGCGAGGCTTTCATGCCCCTGGTGCCTGGTGTCCACTACGCTGAGTTCAACGACATCGAGAGCGTCAAGAAGCTCATTTCCGACAAGACGGCTGGAGTGTTCATTGAGCCCATTCAGGGAGAAGGAGGGCTGTACCCGGCCGACCCGGAGTTCATGCGCGAGCTGCGTGCACTGTGTGACAAGCACGACGCCATGCTTATCACGGACGAGGTGCAGTGCGGCTTGGGCCGCACCGGCGCGCTGTTCGCCCACGAGCTGTACGACGTGACGCCCGACATCATGACGCTGGCGAAGCCTCTGGCTGGTGGCCTGCCCATTGGCGCTGTGCTCATGTCCAACAAGGTGGCGTCGGCGATCACTCCTGGTCAGCACGGTACGACTTTCGGCGGTAACCCGCTGGTGTGCGCTGTGGCCAACACGGTGCTCAACAAGATCATGGACGAGGACTTCCTCGCCAACGTGCAGAAGCGCGGCAAGTACCTGGCGGACGGCCTGGAGAAGCTGCAGCAGAAGTTCCCTGACAAGGTCGTCGATGTCCGCAAGCCGATTGGCAAGGGCGGCCTCTTCATTGCCCTCGAGTGCAGCAAACCCGTCGGACCGCTTATTTCGTACGCGCTCTCCAAGCAGGTGCTCATCATCTCCGCTGGTGAAAAGTAAGTTCCGCCTGTTTTGTTTGACATTTGTGTGACATAACTAACTTGTACATTTCACTCTTGCAGCACAATCCGCCTGTGCCCACCCCTCGTCGTGGACGAGAAGGATATTGACCAGCTTCTTGACGTCTTCGAGAAGGCCTTTGAGGAGGACGTTCTGTAAACTGCTGCAGCTTCGCCATAATTTCACACACACATCCGAAGTCGAGCAAATGTTAACTTGGCTCTGAAATTGATCAGCATGTTTGCAGCGATCAATGCTGGTGCCGTGTTTAGTCTAATTATTCTATCTCGGCATTCAATTCATTGTTCTAGTTGCGTCGGTGGAACCACCTAACAGAAGAGGTCATTTGCCCCAAAGCTCGAGCAACGTTCGTTGGGCTCGTTTGGGTGGTGCAGCAAGCTGTGATTTCGCTTTTCGTCGAAGTTGGATGCGCCGCTTTTGCTGTGGTTGCTGAGGTTGTGCGTCTTGGGAGTCCTGAGATGGCTGTAGTTCTGGTTGTGGCTGTTGGTGGGCCGTTGGAGCCTCATGAACGGGATGCAGTCGGGGTTCAGCGCTGTGCCGAGTGACTTGAGGCGAGTCTTTTTGCTTGTTTACCAGTATAACTCGTTGACGCCGTGGAGACAACGGGGTTTTCGTTGCAAGAGCTGATGCTGGATTGTTTGCTCGTACTCGGTATGCATGTCCATCAGGTTGATCAGTAAAAGCACTCCAATTAGTCCACTCCGCTTTCCCGACTCCAGCAGAGGCATCGCTCTCTGGTACCATCAGCAACTCGAAAGGGTTTTCGGTTCCAGTATCTTGGTGTTTGCTGTTCAGACGCTGGCCACGCTCACCACCTATCTGCCAGCAGCGTACCGTACCATCGTCCGAACATGATGCAAGTTGAGTAAAGTCCTGAGAGTTCCAAGCAACTCCATTTACCTCGCTCGTATGGCCCTTGAGTGCGAAGCAGGGCGTGCGTTGCTGGACGCCTTGGTCAGTTGGAAGAGTTTCATCGCACGAAGTACTTCCTCTAGCATCCCAGACGTACACAACACCATCCACCGATCCACCTGCAATGAAGTCCCCGTCAGGACTAAAGGTAGCCTTGCTATAGAATGAGCTAGCTTGGTGTCCAAAGCATCTGAAAATCGTTCTAGCGTCGTGATGTCCCGCTGTGTGCTGTTTTTGGTCGATATCAACCACTGCGATGGCATCGTTCAGCACATTAACAAGCAGGCGGGGCGCACCTTTAACAGCCCCATGACGATAAACAAGCGATGAAATACCTCGACGAGCTCCTTCACGAATTGAGCAGGATATCTCGCGCGTCGGAGTCGGCAATTTAGCTGCCGCCTTCTTACCACGACCTGCAGTCGAGCTGGATCTCACATTACGGATATCCCAGAACTTGACCACTGCATCCACAGCACCTGCAGTAATCAACTCATGGCCTGTCGACCCAAACTCCACACACGTCACACTACGCGGCGAAGGCGACGTCGACGCCACAGCCGTACCTCGGCGTCTCCGCTTCTGACCTGGCGACGAAAAACTCACGTTAGGCGACGAGCATCTCGACGGTGTAGGTTCAGCGTGCACACTCTCCAGCGACGAAACGGGCTTGCCAGTTGCACGAGTGTCCCACAGCAAAACTCTTCCATCCCTGCCACCAGAAGCAAACACGTGAGCATTATCCGGCGACTGTCGTACGCACTTGACACTCATATCGTGTCCTCTGAGCGTCGAGACTGGCGTAGTAGCCGTGAACGAGCTGCTTCCCGCCGTCTCAACGTCCCAAATCCGGATCTCCAGGTCCCCAGCCGCCGTCAGCACCTGTGCGTCGCTCTGCGTCCAAATGGCGTCGAAAATTGCGTTGTGATGAGCCGTCCAGCGGCTTTTCCGGCGTCCTAACGCCGAGTTCACTATCCCCACAGCGCCCTCTTCATCCACTGCTAGCAACAAGCTCTTGATATGCGCGTAGGCCACTTGGAAAACCGGTCCGGAGGGCAGAAAGCCCGTGGATTGGCCGTTAATAGGCACTTCGGGACCTTCTCCGAGCGCATGAACGCCTTGCGCGGGACAGTGTAGCGTAGACAGCAGAGCGCGTTGGACGGCACCACGTTGCAGAGAGACAGACGAAGCGTTGATGAACGTGGGGGGCGCATCGTCTAGTCGCCGCAAAGGACGGTGGCGGCTCCCGGCGGCGCCGAGCTGAAGCCTCGCGAGCTGCTGCGCGAGGTTCGCCATGCGCGTAATGTTAGCGAAATGTCTGCTCCAGTCGTGCACTGACTTGGGCTTAGTATGTGGTGTAGTGGAGGTCATATAAATGTGTCGAAATGATGATATCTAGATGAAGGTTACCACACCATGTTGAAGTTGCTATATTTGGACCCTTCTGTCGTCCGATTGCAAGATACTTGCTCTCTGGTTCAGTACGTCGATGACTACTCTGGGCACCTCCATCGACTGCTACAGTTGCTGTGCGCTGACCAGTGGACGGCCAGCGATCGCTCTCTACGCTCGCCCGAGGTCCGCCAAAGCGCGCGCTGGGCGTGCGTGCGAAGCTGGCCAGTCCGATCGGACTGCAGTGCACTGGCTCACACTCGTCGACAGGCAACGGAAAATCCACGTGACTGGCTTCGGAAGGAGCCGCTTCTTTTCTCTTAGCTACTTTTTTGGAAGCTTACGGGGCTAAGATCTCTCTACACCATCCGAGATGTCATTGCACCAGTCAGTACATACAGCCACATACAACTCCCCGTCGATCGATAGTCGATCGAGGCAACGCGCCTCCGACGCGCGCAATTCGGGTCAGCGCCAGCACCCGCAACAGTTACCGTCGCCATGTTAGTCGCTCGAGCACAACTCATGATCTTTGCAAAGACGACGCGTGTCTTCCGATTGGCCAAAACCAAGCCTCCTCGTCCACCCATTGGTCAAAAGGCCGCTTCGCTTCCATGGAAGTTTTTCCTTCTGCGAAGATTTCCAGGCCTTGAAAGGATGCACAACGCAGAATGCTCGGCGAGAGAGACCGCGAGTCCCGCCGCGCCGCCCTCGAGCGAATGGCGCCTCCCTCGTGCTCCAGCGCGTCACTCTTCAATCCGCAGTCGCTCTCTTCACTTCCCAGTGGCTTGTTCTCGGGTTTCGGCCCAAAATCCGAGCCGGACGAGGCTCTAGAGCCTGGGAACGCCATGGCCACGCGTCGTGCGTCGCTCGTGGCAGCGTCAGAGGAACCGGAGCACGAACAGGAGCTCAGTACGGAGGTGGCAGGAGCTGTAGACCAGAAGCCGAGCGCTACGACCGTCAAGACAGAAGTGCACGTGATCAAGCGCCGCAACGTGGGCGTCCCCAAGTTCCTGCGGTTCCTGTTCCAGATCTTGGAGGTGGAAGACCCGGAGATCATCACGTGGTCCCATGGAGGCACGGCGTTCCAGATCATCCAACCGGAAGAGCTGGCGAACCAGATTTTGCCCAAGTACTTCAAGCACAACAAGGTCTCGAGCTTCCAGAGACAACTGAACTACTTTGGCTTCAAGAAGTGGACCAAGACGCAGACCAACATCTGCACCTTCAGTCACCCGTTCTTCTTGAGAGCGGATAAAGAGCGGATGAAGCTCATTAAGAGAAAAGAACGCACGAATCCGGCGGCCATGTCGGCGGCCATGGCAGCCGCGATCTCGTCCAACCCCATACACATCATGAACCAAATGCAAGCGCGAGAAGAGCAAGTTCAAGCGCACTTTGAGGCGCACGATTTAGCGGAAGCGCGGAGTCAGTTGCCCACGCAACAGGCGCTGAAGCGGCAGAAATCCAACACACTCTCAGGAGCGACAGTGACGTTCTTGAATTCCGCTGCGGCAGGACGGCGTCACTCGACAGGAATGCTTCCTGGTTCCGAAGCGTTTGGGTTAGCGGCCGCTGCCGCCGCTGCAGCAGCAGCTGCTGCAAACGCTTCGGTTCCGGGGCGTAAACGAGCGGGAACGCCTGCAGAGCAGGAGTTTGAGCTGGAGATGGAGGCCCGATCAGATGCGGCGGCTAACGCGTCATCTGCACATCAACAATTGCTGTATCTACGTAAAACTGCGGAGGCTAAGGAGTTGGCACAAGGGTATCCATATCAATCTTCTCGTGGGAAGCGCCAAAGTTTGCCCCATGTGGTGCCGCCGACCAGTGGCATGGGTATGGGTATGAATTTGCCGAGTTCCGGTGCGAGCGGCAGCTTTGGCCCTCGTGGATCCGTTTACCTTGGCCGACGCAGAAGTGATCAGCTTCTTACCGATTTTAACATTGGTAGCAAGGTGCCAACCATTAGCCAGCTTGAAGAGTTTATGTCGTCCTCAGCTACAGCACTCTCGCCGCAGACAGTTTTCGCCTCAAGCATCAAGAATGACGCCTCGGTGGTACTTCCCGTTTCTTCGAACTCGTTTGCTCAAGATTCGTACCAAATGCAACAGCAGCGGCAGCAGATGAATCGTCAGCAAAATGTTTTTGGAGGTTCTGGGTTCGGACTAGGCGCCAAACCCGAGTCCTGCAGTGGATGGCCGACGTCTATCAATGTAAACTCATCTTCGGCTACCAGTGCTTCGTACCCGCCCCCGCACCAGAACCACACGATGATGATGCCGTTCAAGTTTGGAGATCCGAATGCGTCACAAAACTCGACTGTGCCGTATCAGGGCGGCGTACACTCGATGAACTACTCTCATTCATCATCGAGCGGCGATCAAAAGCTGCAGCAGCGGCCACTGATGTCCCAACCCCAGCCATACCAGGCGCAGCAACAACGGGTGCCGTCATTCGAGCAGCAGCAACAACAAGAGCAGTCAACCCAACAACAACAGCCCAGGGATTATATCGATGTATTGCTGGAAAGTGCGGGACTGGATGATAATTTGCCCCCTCAGACCTCTACAACACTCTCTTCGGAATCGTGGAATGAACCAAGTTACAGTCGCGCGCAACATGGGCAAAGTGGTTCGGCGGCGACAGGGTCGTACCTCTTTATGCAGCCGCAGCAGCAAGGCCAGCAGTTACAGCTGTCCCCAATGGGAGCAATACCTCACAACCCGAATCAGCGGTTTTAAAGGTTCCTCACGAAATGCCATACTAGCTCAAACGTCGACTCAATTTCGAGGATCCAGCCAAAAATTAAGAGCATCAGCAGCGCAATGATGCCAGACATGGGCTGGTAAATGGGGTTGCCAGCCCGTCTCCTGTATGTGTAAGTACTCTTCATATCTGTTGTGCACGTGTACAGTACAGAGCTGACGTAGAGTATTATAGTAAGCGTCTTCATCGCCATGAACCCAACAAGACAAGTTCCCCACGTCAAGCTCCACGATCCTGGTACGAGGAGCGAGACGTCCTAGTGTTAGAATTTATCCAGTTTAAGTGTAGTGTGATGTCTTTGACCAGACGAAGGGGATGACAGTAAAATGATAATAACAGCCAAGGAAGCGGTTTCTGGATAATTCTTGTTGCATTTCCTGGTTGCAAACTCTTGTCCAGCTGCAACATGGTCAATCAAGAGATATCTTGGCTTCGGCAAGCGCTTCCACGGCCCATTGAGGGTACTCTCGGTTCGGGAACTGCTCCAGCATGAAGTTTTGAACGAATAGCTCAAACTCTCCATCGATAACCGACTGTCGTAGTCGACGCATAAGGGTCAACATGTACGTGACGTTGTGGTACGTAATGAGGTGCGCGCCAATGCTGCCCGTCGTCTCCTCAGCGTCGCCGAAAGTCTCCTCCTTTTTCAGCAACACTCGCAAATACGCACGCGTGTACTTCTTGCACACAAAGCACTCACACGTGTCATCGATAGGCCGTTCATCGTTCTCGCACTTGGCACTCTTCAATTTTAAAAGTCCCGAAGGCACAATAGCCGTACCAAACCGCGCCGTGCGTGTCGGGTAGACACAGTCAAACATATCCACTCCAAGGGCTGAGCACACGACAAGGTCCAATGGGTAGCCCACTCCCATCAAATACCGAGGTTTGTTTTCGGGAAGTTGAGCCGTACAGCGCGCCACCACATTCCAGAACGCCTCCTTCGATTCACCTCCTGCCAACCCGCCGATCGCGTATCCGGGCAAGTCCCTCTTGATGAGTTCACTCAGACATTGGTCTCGTAGTCCTCCTTCACTCACATCCAGTCCACCCTGCACAATGCCAAACAGATTCTGCTTGTCTGGATGAGCGTGCGCTTCGATGCAGCGATCCAGCCACCGCACCGTGCGTCCGCAGGCTTCTTTGAACCGTTCGTCGTCGTCCGCCAAGCTCGAGACCACGTCATCCAAAGCCATGATAATGTCCGCTCCAATCCGGTTCTGGTGAGCAATTGATGCCTCCGGAGTCAGGACCATTGTGGATCCGTCCACGAAGCTCTCAAACTGCACGCCATGCTCCGACACCTCACAAAGTCTCGAGAGACTCACCATTTGGAACCCCCCAGAGTCGGTCAGCAGGTTACGAGGCCACTGCATGAACTCGTGCAGTTTGCCTGGCAACTGAGCCAGCACTTCGGTGCCTGGACGCAGCGCCAAGTGGTACGTGTTGGACAGGAAGATCTGGCAGTCCACAGGCTTGTCCTGCATCTGCTGAGTGGTCAACCCCTTGATGGCGCCTTGAGTCCCCACGGGCATAAACACAGGCGTACGAACTTCTCCATGGGGCAACGTGAGCGTCGCCGCGCGTGCTCGATGGTGTTTCGCCAACACTTCGAAGCTCAAAGCGCTCGGCATCTTCATGTCCTGCTCAAGAACTGGAAAAATGTGCTAGAAACATGACGTGAGACCGTCAGCATAACTGGCCCAGAAACGTCGTGATCGTGAGGTGGTAAATGAGGAGGTGACAATGGTTGTTTCTTTTTTGATATTGGCAGGTTAATGATGAACTCGACATTTGAACGGGAAGCCGACGACGGCAAAAGCTGCCATTAAAGACGGCAGAATGTTCATTTGTAGATGGCTACATTTGCTGTCCATAACGGTAGCTGAGGAGACTGCAGTCGCTTCAATTCCTACATTTTGATTTCTGATAGGAACGAGACTATCGACCTGCAGTTTTCTCGACCTCCGCGCACTTGAAGAGTAGAAAAGAACATATCAAAGAGGGGGAAAATTACTCCTCCTTGAAGTACTGCACGCCCTGGAACGTGCCCTCCTCGCGCTGCTCGTTCCAGCGCTCGACCTGAATGGCGATTGGGCGTAAATCTTACAGTCAGTGATTGGGTAATTCACACAATTATTGAATGGGGAGGGATGACGTACCCACGAGCTCGGGCACAGCGAGGCGGCGTACTGGTAGTACTTCTTGCACGAGTCCTCGTCGCCGTCGTTGTTCTTGAGGCACAGCACGTACTCGTTGTAGCGCGTCCAGCAGTGCTGCGACTGGTTCTGGTTGGGGAAACGCGGGTCCAGCGGCGTGGTCTTGAGCTTGGCTTCGGCGGGCATGATGACAGCGAGGAAAGGAGGGATTTCTGGCACTGAACGGGCGGGTGGGGGCTCGCGGCAGGAACGGGCGGCCGTGGCGAGACCACCGGGCTCCTTGTTTTTGTGACCGAAAGTGAGGTTTTCTGCCAATCGGGAGGCGAGGAGAGCGATTATGGACCAATCGCCTGGCTGCAGATGAATTACAGCCAATCACACGCGGCACGTATCCGTGTCGAATAGGCGACTTATGCGGCACTTCATAAAGATACTTCAAACCAGCCCAAACAAACAAGTTGCTTGAAGCAACGCAAGCACTAACCGATTACTCCGATTCGCTAAATAGGAAATTTCTGCGGTGTAGTAGGTCCACTAGAGCCAAGACGGAGTATATAATTCACTAACGCTCAAAAAGATCCTAGCAATATACTTTGACTGTCCTCGAGTAAGTCGGGTACCCGTACCCGATCCGAAATTTGGTACGGGCACCCGTACCCGTACCCGAACTATGTGAATAGACTGTAAAGTGACACGTTCTGTATTATGAAGTGTGTTGGAGTCGTCTCCTTATGTTTAGGCACTGCATAAGTTCGTATACGAGTATCCTATCAGGACGTCATGGAGAATTGAAGGCTTAAGAGAGTTCGTCCTTGACATTTGTTATACGGGGACTTTAAGTTAGTCTCGGGTACCCGTGTCCAGTCCGAAGTCCTAAGGCTTTCATTTCGGGTACCCGTACCCATCCCGAAACCGGGTAAATCCGTCCGAACCGTACGGGTACCCGATTCCGACCTCTGCTACCGGTACAGCTACGGAGGCCGAAGAGACCAACAGATTCAGCACAAATGTCCAATGAAATAAATAATGCAATGCATGTCATCCCATGAAAGTTAGTTCTCGAGCAGTAGGCACATAAAACGAATAAAGCACTCTGTGGGTGCTATATTTTATTAGTACGCCTTGGCGCTGTGTGGGGTAAGACGGTAGTAGTAATTTGCATGAGAGCAAATGAGTACATAATTACTATAAGTGCGTGTTGTACTACGTACTGTAGTATTAAAAGTTTTGAAGTGAAGTAGGGAACAAAGTTGAATTTTGAAGTGAAGTAGTGCCACAACGATGCAATCTTGCTACGTCTTCTGCGAGTTGAACTGAACTACTGACCAAATCAGGTTTACAGCGCACTACTACCGTAGTACACAATGTCATAATGGTGAAGAGAGTTCAATCTCTATGCAACGCCGTGAAGGCGGTTGATGAACCCAACATATTGAGTGTGCAGGATGCCGAAGTGCTCACCAAACTTACTGAGGCGAGCCTTAATCAAATCGTCGGTAAGACCCAGTGCATACCACTGAAGAAACGTCTTTTCGGCGAGCGGTTCCTTGACCAGCAAGTTGTTCAAATTCTTCTCGGTGAACACCTTCTTCATATAAGAATCCCGGTTGCTACGGAGCGTTTGGATGTACTGCGAAGATACCCACTTGTTCAGCATCGTTTGGTCAACCAGCTTCGTAAAAGTCGACTTTTTCGAGTTGAGAATATTGACAACATTATCTAGCGAGGTGCTGACCGTCGTACTGGCCCCTCTCTCTTCATTTTCCGCCTTGAAGCCTCGAAGCAAGCGATTGGCGACTGGGGCAACATCCTCTGCCTGGGCCATGCCTTGAGTAGCCACCGTAGAGATCTTGTTCTGGCCAGCATCACAACCGCTGGATAGGACGGCTAATGCAGCAGCCAGGAACGCGAAACTGAGACGCATGTCTTTATGTCGTTGGAATTAGTACTTAGGGTCACGGAGGAGAAACGAAAAGTGAGCTTGGTAGAGTATTGAGGGAAAGTTTTCGCGAACAGCAAAGCCTAGATGGTGCTACAGCTGTTTCGTTGCACCCTGCTCAATCAGTCTAAACGTACGATAATCTTCCGGCTGACATGGCCGAGGGGGTACTGTAGTACCAGTACACTGTACACATCCCTCCCATTGTTCGCGCGGTGGGGTTGGAAAAGCGTTTTTAAAAAGGAGTTCAAATCATAGGTAAAGTAAATAGCTCTAAAGTTGGAATCCTTCACACCAATGCATTCCTCGACGAGTTCCCGGACCCGGCGACCTTTAAACATCGTAGCTTTTGACTACAGTCATCCCCGCCTAATCTGGAATTGCGCGCAGGCATAGAGTATTGCGGGAAAGTCGAGGCCCTGTATGAATAATAGCTCAGTGGTTACAATTCTTGGTATCATCATTTTTGGCCAGTACACAATACACTGTAGAACCAGTTCCTGTCAACGACAACACAAACACGTCCCATCTTGAATCTCTACCTCTAAAACAACTGACAAACACAATGAAGATAAACGAGATGGGAAAATTCCGTCTATTACAGTACAATCAGCCGCCGGCGTGTATGCCAGTTTGCCACTGGCATTGGCACTGGCAGTGGTACCGGTACTCTACTTTCAAGTTTGCTGCTTTGGGAATAGCTCTTTGCTGCTTACCATCGAAGTTGTTACTGCCCCTTTAACCCTTTCGCGATCACAGGGAGTTTGTATACTATACAACTTCAAGATGTTAGCAAATGGAACGAGGCAGTGTATCCATGTCAGCCAGCCGGCGTGGGTACAAAAAGGAAGTGGGTCAAATATAGGTTGTTGATTGGCCAAAACAATTTTTTTTCCTTTGGCGACCTCTCCTGAATAGTGTTGTCCACGTTTACAAAAAACGGTGAACTTTTCGAATGACGTCAAAGAGTGAAAAGCTAAAGTTGACGCCAAAGCGTTCACTCCGCCATGTGTGTGACTTTGAACGATTACCGTGTGGTGTGCAAGCTTCCAAATGCCACATTAGACAATTTTCTTGTGGTTATCTAGAACTGACAACAAGTAGAGCTATGCGGAACTATTCTCTGCGATGAACATGAGGTCTCGAATCGTGTTTGCCTTCAGAGCACCGCGGCGCTTTGTAATGGTGTTGCCTGCAGTCGAAAATGCCCTTTCGGA
>KV740804.1:0-12728 GCA_000468175.2 Phytophthora cryptogea
TATCCAGCAAAATGCCGTGCTAAGCGGTAGCAAGACGCTGTTTCGATATAGTGAAATTGCTACATGAAAATAATATTGATGTCTGTTCTAGGGTAGCGCTGCGTCACAAAGACATATCGATATTATGATCCAGTAGTAGCGCGATTACAAACATCATGAAAGTGACAACACGTTTCCAACCGATCCGATCACGGTGCAGCCAGCAACGGATACCTAGATTGGATGGTATTACTGGGACTGTTTTGAAGCCCGTACTCCTTGCGATGCTACGGTACTTGATAGAGCAATGCTCAATGGTCATTTTCGCGTTGCTTGGCTTCTTGATCAACAGCAACAGTGGAGCGGATACGATGGCTTTATGAGAGTGCTCCAACTAAAATCGCCTGTGGGAGTTCGCAGAATGGATCTACTCGCATTATCAAGAAGACTTCGAAATTATTGCTGACGATCTGTTCGCGGAGTAAGAAATCGATGACAAGGTTGCCAATGTTTGATGTATTGCAGACCATTTCAGAAAGCCAAAGTAGTAAAACCCAACGAGAACGTTCGACTGTAGTTTCCATTCAGGTAGAAGCAAGATACTTTTTTATTTAATGAAAATAGGCATACCCCTCGAGGCAGCAGCATTGAATGGCTCTTTGATATCCGCTAGTGACTGCAACAGCCGTCTGGAGTGTATTGTTACCTTAGCCGCATGAGTACCAGTGCTAAAGTTGGTAGCAGACGTTGAAGTCTGCAGTAAAGAGAGCACCACGAAGTGTGGTCCACGAGCCTCTCGGTGGGTCCCACGCACACAGACGATGAGCAGCAGCTTTTGCCCAGTCCTCTTCATCCCCATCTTTTCATCTGGACGTGGCTGGCGAAAAAGTGTACCATCATGTGGCGGCATTTTTTTCATCTTGCCCCACCAGTTGTTTGACAACCTAGAGAAGAGAGCAACTTGAACGTCACGTCTCGACAAGCACCAAGTCCATCCATTACTTCCCTCTACACCACCGGGGAAGACGACCACGGCTCCCACTCTGCACTGCATCGAGTGCCGTCCAAAATCTCCCGTATACAAACTCTACAGCAGAGCTGATCAACTGTGCGAATAAAAAAAGCTTTCCAATTCTTCCACTTGTGCCATGAAAGTCCAGTCTATTCAAAGTGATCAACGTATAAATGAGCGAGCACTTGACTTTCCTCAATGGCTCGCAGCCTTCGACCCGGCCAAGTACGTGGCCGGCAGAGGCGCGACCTGCCGTCCAATCGCACCCGTCTACTTTTATATCCCACTCCCGCCATCACATATCAAAATCCCTCCACTATACATTATACTCCCCATATCCAATCCCTCTCCCCCACTTTTACAACTATAAAGAGGATCAGTTTTCCCAGAGGATGACAGCGCTGACTCCTTTCCGACTCTTTTGCACTTTCCCTATCACTTTTAAGGTAGGATCCATCCCGCTACGTTGCGACCCATTGCCCAGTAGCTCCTCACTCTGCTTCTTGCCATGACGCTCACGCCAATTCATGACGAGCAGCAAGCGCGACTCTGTGGCCGAGCACGAGCCAAGGAGGTCTTCCAGCCCAAGCGCTGGAAACGCATTGGCTCGTTGCCCAACGAAGCTGCGAAACTTTATGAAAGCGCGCGACGCAGTAGTATCAATTGCTACAGTTTACGCGCCGTCAAGCCCTTGCAAGCGTCTTTGGAGGAGGTGGAGGCCGTTTTAACAGGCCAAACGACGTTGTTAGGGAGGGATGACACGCCCTCGCTTTTAGCCAGACTTTTGCCAGCCACGTACGTGTCCGGGGGCCAAATTTCAAGGTATTCGACGCTGGAGCACTCGACCAGCGAGAGGGAGAACGTGGCGCTGCAGTACGCGAGATTGAAGCCTTATACAGCCAAGAAGCAGCAGCAGGAGAGCAGCAACAGGACGCTGCTGGAATCTGTGGACAATTTCGTGCTGCTGGGGTACACGCTGTCCACGAGACTGCAACGCTCGGACACGAGCAAGAGGAAGGAGACGTCGAAGGTGTCAGTTTCGGTGCCGTCGCTGCTGCATTTGTACCGACCTGTGAGTGCTCCGAGCTTTGCTGAGCGAAGACACGACTTTCGAGAGGAGAGATTGGCCCAGAACGACTTTAGTATCACATACATTATTCAGGAAATCCCTGCAGAGGAGGAGGAGAGCAAGGAGAGCAGTGTGACGCTCGAAGTGGTGCTCACGTGCTCGCTGGACCCTCGAGAGCAACAGGAGAAGGAGGTTTTGCACCAGCAGAAGCAGAGACTTCGCCATGACGCGCTGTGTCTCACTCGTCTGCAGCCGTTTATTGACGCCTATCGACAGGAGAAACAAAGGGCGAGCTTGGCTGTGAGTCAGACGAGAGAACCGCAGCATGACCCGAAAGACTGCGACCCCAATTTGCTGCGTGGAAGTATGTTCGCTGGTGGACGAACGTGTGGAGTCTGTCACCGTAAATTCGGTCCGTTCCGCTGGAAACGACATTGCGAGTCGTGTGAGAAGATCGTGTGCAATCAGTGTCTGTCGGTGCTGGCAGCGGCGCCGTCGCTTTCGCGTCGCAAGAAGCGCGTGTGCTCGCAGTGTTTGTATGGCGAGACTGCCAATGTTGCAGCGATGCACAAGGCGGCGGCGGAAGCAGCGCACGACGATGAGAAGGCTTCGATTGGGACGGCAAAGGTGCTGGCCTCGCCAGAGAAACCAACGATGAACGTCTTCCAGTTCCCGAACTTGGAGACGCTGGTCTCGAAACGCAAGTTGAGCAATGCGTCGTCTACTGCGGCAACTCCGAGGGCTTCTGGTCGCGTTCAGATTGATTTTGGTTTAGATCCGTCATTGGCATCAAGTATTTCGAGGACTCCTGATCGGCGGAGGGCGCGTTCACGACAGTCACAGCTTTCGCAAGGATCCGTTGTTAGCTCGACGTCAAATGGCAGCACTACTAACATCTTTGTGACAGCAACTCCGGACATTCGACGTGCTACGTTAAGCGGCCGCGCTGACCTCGATGTAGGCGAGTCTGCTGTGGCCAAGTCCATGCGAACAAGACGGGCGCAGACTGTGCTGCTGGACGACCCGAACACCAAGCCTGTTGCCCACAGTCACAGAAGCTTGAATTTCATCACACCACTGTCTTCAACAGCGCCGACGCATTCCTTGTACTCGACCGAAGAAAAGCAAGACGAAATGCAGCAGCCGCAGCAAGAAGTGACTAACCCCCGAGCGAGCTCGTACCGAAGTTCAAAAAATCAGTTTGTGCAGCTCAAGACGCCCGAGCCAGACTATGAACTCGACTACAACTGGTACAACATTTTCCCTAAAGCTCCGGTCCACCGATCTGCTTCCGAAAAGGCTCGTGCGCGATACGTCGAGGTATCTGGGCTCAAGGTGGATGCTCATTCCCTGGTGTTCCTCCGTCATGACACTGAGCTTGAGAGCTTTGCCCGCAGCGTGTTGGTAGTGGCATCGCAATGGCATGGCTGCAGCATTAACATCGTCGGAAGTTTCGAAGTGTATTGCCTCGTGACGGCTTCCAACAAACCAGAGATCGACCTTGACGATGAACTTCTGGAACTGGAGGCATCCCCTGTGACCATCGATGATGTTATTCCTCGTGAAGAAAGTGTCAGTTCGTACGCAGTGCACCACCGCTCGCCGTTCTTCGTCGCGGACATGGAGCACGACCCGCGCTTCCGTGCCCACCCACTCCACATTGACCAAGGAGCTGTGTCGTTGTTTAGTCTTCCCATTTACTCGTCTGGCGCCGACAGCAGTGGATCACTATCGAACCAAGCAGAAGCGTACTGCGTGGCCACACTAGACCTGTGGAAACGAGACCACGTGCCTGCGAGCAGCCATGTTTCCAAGGAATGGATGTCCAGTGTTGGTGATTTGTTACGTAAGATCAGTGCCCGTCTCGAGGCGTTAGCTCTGGAGTCTCACGCCTTCCTCAAGCCTCGTTCACGTGCCAATCACTCCCTTGGATCTTCCTGTGATTCGCGAGGTAGCACACGTCGAGCCGATTCAATTGTCGACCTGTACGATATCGACAGTGAATCGGTTGTGGACTCGCCGCCGCTGTCTCAAGCGGAGACGATGGATCGGCTTACAAATTTGTCCTATGCCAAGGTTCGAGGACTTGGTTTTACCGGCATGGGTGGTCCGGGATCGTCAACTTGGAAATACGACAGCGACAACGAAAGCACCACGTCCAGCCAAAGTGCAAGCAGTCAGAGCTCGCGCTTCTCGTCACACATGTACTCGGCCTCCGACATCCATTCGACGATTGAGTCTCTGCTGCATCAGGCCTCACAGACTTCCAAGTTCATCAGTGAGACGGGCGTATCCATCTAGGTCATAGATATTTGAATGAAGTGAAAAGCATGAGTTATCAATTCCGAGTTTGCGTTGTCACTCGAGCATGAATCTGATGAGTGCTGTCACTTCCAAAACCAAGTGTTTAGATGAACTTGCATGAGTTAGTGAAGATGCGTGAGCTCTCACCTTCACCAGGAGATAGTTCTTTTGAGGATGAGACTACTCGTAGAGGCCAATCAAGTCAAACATACAGAAGCAACGCATGCCGTCGACTACATGCAGTTTCATTCGACCCCAACACCATTACGCCATTTACCACGATCCATTCACACCGTTCTCCCACGCTTTTCCATGACGGCAGACACACAAGCCACTATCGAAATCCGACAGTATCGTCCTGAAGACCATGCCGGTGTCACCAAGTTATTCATCGAAGGTTTGATGGTGTTCGACGACAACGTCGAGTTCCGCTACCTGTGGGAAGAGCGACTTCGATTCGACCTGACCCACGATTTCGCAGCCATTGAAGCGAGTCACATGGCTCCAGGTGGCAATTTCTGGGTCGCCATTGCTACGAAAGACGAGGTGAGCACTGTGGTGGGCATGGTCGGACTGCAGCGCCGACCCGAAGCCGTGGGAGAACTTCGGCGGGTGTTTGTGGACCCCAATTGCCAACGCTTGGATATCGGCCGTAAGATGCTGACGCACCTCGAGCGGTGGTCCAAGAAGCACGGAATCGAGCGTTTGTTCCTGACGACAAACGCCAAGAAGGAACAACCTCAGGCATTCTACGCCTCGATGGGGTACACCAAGGTGGATGAAACTTTGTACGCCTGGAACAAGAACCCCACGTACTTCGAGCTGGCTAAGTTCATCAAGCTGCTGTAGATGTTGCCACAAGTGCTCCATGGATAGGACTGTGACGTTGGTGAGCAGACAACCAATGCAACACGCAGCCAAGTTACCTACCCGTCTTGCTTTTACCATTCTTGATCACTTAGCACTTCGAGCGCCACGTTGGCAAAGCAGCCATCTGAACATTGATGTATGATTGTGGAGTCCGTAGCCATGTTGATTGTCCGTTGCAAAAGAGACTTCCGTCCCCGACAACGACACCACGAGAGTGTTCGAGCACGATTCCCCACGCTTCAATGAATTTCGTTCGAGACATCTCCACTCGTACGTCAGTCACCACGACAATCCATGCAGCTGGGCTGAAGACCGAAGGCTAAAGACCTCTCCACTTTACCAACGTCGATCGATCGCACGTATTTCAACAGCAGAGACCGTGACTCGCACTCGACGTCTTCTGTTGACAAGTTGGTAACACGAGAAACCATCGATCCGAGCACCTTGAAGGCTGTGGCTCATTCCTCTTTCGTCTCTGCAAACGCCACGTTGGACGCGTCGGAATTCGAGACGACACTCGACCGCATGAACAATGGAGCGCACACCTCGAGTTTCGGCAGTCGACGATGCTTTGGAACTCGCTGAACGCAGTCCGGAACAACTGAGACCGAGAGCACCGATGCTTCCTCCATTTCGACGACCTGCAGTACCCCCTCCACCACCTCCTTCAGCTCCAGCTCGACGATCAATTGGGGATTCGCTACCCCGTCGGTCCATTTTGGCACCTGAAGAAGTGAGACCGTCGAGTGTCGATGGAAGAGATAGCGACGAACGCAAGAGTGAGCAAGAACTGGAGAGTGACAAGCGTCAGGATCGGAGACCGAGGAAGAAACGCCGCAGTCGCATTCTGAGCGAGTTACGCCCAGTCGACGGACCCGAAAGCGCACTACCGAGTGTTCCTGCTATTCATGACGATGATTCTCAAGATGACGACCCACTCGAAGCCCCGGACGCGGGTACGCGAGCAAAGGAGGCGTTTGCAGCACAACGCGTGCGAATGCGAAAGTCGTGGGGCCCGGATCTGGGGATTTACATGTACGTTCGGTGGAGAAGAGTTTTATGAACTACAAGGTGATGAATGCACTGACGGAACGTTTGTCTGTAGGAAGAATGCCCACCCGCTGTTGGGTATCTGCGCGGCGCATCGACATCACCCGTATAAGCGTGGGGATCGCTTTCTCGTGCTACTTGTCGCCTTGGGTGCGTTGGTAGAATTGGTGGTGGAGGGATAGATGAAAACTAACTTTCGATGCTGTTTGGTTCTCTTGTTTATCGTTTTCTGCAGTGGTGGCGCTGTTGTTGTGTGGATTGTTCGCAATTCGAGACTGCTGCACGGAGGTGATGGATGTTCCCATCGCTGTTGTTAACCGAAGACTGGAAATGCCTCAGTTATCGGCATATTTTCAAGAATCCGGAGGACTTTCAGGTCGTCTACGTGGAGGCAGAAGAATTGCTGCTCTTCCTGCTTCCAACGGCTTAACTGAAAAAATGGCGGATGAAGTGAAATGCCTACCATTTTACGCGAACTGCAGTGCTGCATCCTCCGTGTGTGCGGAAGGATCAACATGCCGATCTGGAACTGGTGGTGCTGTCGCGCAATGTGTTCCCGATGAAATGCCGCTGAATTGTGTCGCTGGAAGTTGCCCGACTGGATGGTCGTGCAGTGCAAGTACCAATTCGTGCACTCCTGCCTCCAATTATGTTTGTTATCTCCCGAAAGAACAGGAAAAGAGGGCAGCACTCACTCTTGCAGCAGACCACGATGGTACCTTTACTGCTATTGAAGCCATCTTCCAGATTCTCCAGATCGCTGCCAACAAGCACACTGCAGAAATGCAAAACAATTCGTCATCTACAGGATCTGAAATTCAAGATGACACAGCTCAACAATCGCAATCACTAACGTCACCACCGAGCACGCCTTCAACGACATCGACGCCAGCAACTTCATCGTCGTCAAGATCAGCCACAGCTTCAATGGCGACATCTTCATTGAGTAGTTCATCTGCGTCAAGCTCGACAGCAATATCAAGCTCATCGTCGCAAGAAGTTGAACACTCAAGCTCACCTTCCGCTTCAAACTCGTTATCACGGTCGTCGTCCGAATCGGAAGCTTCTGAGACCTCGACCGTGAAAGTGACACTGGCTGAGCCTGTCAACGGCGGAGTCTACAGTTTGTCGTCTACGATGCTAATCGAATGGCATTTAACGTGGATCTCTGGAACCAAACCGGTACTTCAAAACTTTCGAGTTGATTTCAGCCCTGACGATGGGGACTTTGACACAATTGCTGCGAACGTGTCTGCTTCAGCACCCTCCGAAGACAGCAGCACCAGCGTTTTCCAGTTTAATTGGGACCTGGCAGACAACACCTCATGGTTGTGCACAACGTGCGTATTGAGAATCTGCGCTCTGTACGTCGAGTCTGCAACGGATGAAAGTCTTTGTATCCGATCAGACGGTCAAGCTACTGGAAGTAGCAGACGTCTTCAAACAACCGTCGAAGGCAGCAGCAGCAGTGACGTTACCTTCCGGATTGTACGTGAAGCTTTCGAATGTTCGTGTGGTGTGGGTCATGCCTCCTTCCTGTTGGCTGCTGTGGTTATTGGTGCGTCAATTCCACTGGTTGTGCTTCTCGCAGAGCCCCTGGTCACCTTTTACCGTGATCGTAAAGTGTTTGGATTGTTTGCACGCCGCGATGGCCCCGTTCGACCGGTGATTGCAAGTTACGATTCAACTTCTGCCACACACAAGGGCCGAGTCCTGCTTATTGCGGTGCTGTTGGCACTTTGTGTCGCGATTGGCTTCGTCGCAGCTCAAATCACGACCACAAACTTCTTGACGGAGAAAGGAGCGATTATCGTGCTGTGGGTGGTGACATTTGCGATTGCAATGGTGCTTGGAGTTCTGGTGTACTGCACGTTAGTGGGTTTCGTGATTTTCAGTTTCCGGTGGTGGAGAGAAAGTCTTCGTGATCGACGTGAACCTTCGGGACTTAGCGTCTATCGCAATTCGTTGTTGTCCAGCGACGTCAACGCAAATGATGAGAGTATTATGAGTCCTCCATGAGCTTGTGGGACCAACTCTGAAGTAGGAATAGGATAGGTATCGTATGAACAATCAGTAGTAGAGTTGGAAGAGGTAGAAAATGGTAGAAGTTGTGGATAGAAAGTGTAGTTAGAGCAATCGGCAATAGACGTAGGCATGGCAAGACGCCACTAAATCAACAAAGACTTGCGTAGGAAATTCAAGTACTATTCTATATCGTGTCAACATTAATGGCGAGTCATGAACTCAATTTCCAGGCTTCCTAGTGCGACGCGAAGCTGCGGACGACGGTCTTGCGGTACTGACGCGTACGACTCATTTCTTCTCCGTTTGCAACGGCGTCCACAATCGACAACTCGCCACGCAGGTCCGTCTCCATCTTGGCCTTCAGTTCCTTACCTTCAAAGCCCTTGCCCATCAGATACGCCAACTTAGCCACACAAGCCTCGATCGTCATATCCAGAGACGTGATCACGCCCATGTTGAGCAAGTTGACTCCAGTCGCGTACGTATCCAGCTGCGTACGACCCTGCACACACTGCGACGTGATGGTCACCGGGATGTCCGAGTCGATCGCGAGCTTCACCAACCTCAAAAAGCCGTCCTTGTGCAGCGGGGCATTGCCCGTTCCATAGAGAGCAAATACCACCGCCTTCCTCTTGCCCTTGCTCTTGGTGGCGTTGTGGCGTTCAATGTACGCCTCAATGCACTCGTCATCGAAGCCCGGCACCAAGTGGAAGACGCAAATGTTGGTAGACAAGTCGGTGAACACGCGGAAGCGCGAGCGCGGGTACGGCAAGATGAGCGGCTGGTCCACAATAGCTTCCACACCCGTGACCGCCAAGGACGGGAAGTTGGGCGAGTGGAAGGCGTCCACTGACATGTTGGCCACTTTCGTGGTGCGGTTCCCCCTCAACAACTTGTTGTTGGAGTAAATGCAAACCTCAGGGATGGCCAACGAGGCCGCACACATGACCGACATGATGAGGTTGCGACGTGCATCACTGTGAGGGAAATGCAACGGGATCATCGCTCCCGAGATCACGACGGGTTTGCCCAAGTACTCGAGCATGAAACTCAAGGCCGAGGCCGTGTACGCCATTGTGTCCGTGCCCTGCAGCACCACGAAGCCGTCGTAGTCCCAGTACTTGGCCTCGATCTCCTTGGCAATGGTCCCCCAATCAGCAGGTGACATGTCGGATGAGTCAATGGGGTTCTCCCATTCACTCACAGTCACGTGGGGCATGTTCTCGAACTTGAATTCATCCATCTCGTTGATCTTCTTCTCTAGGAAGCCGCTACTTGGGTGCAACACACCATTTTCATCCGGCACCATGCCGAATGTGCCTCCAGTGTAGATGACGAGGCAGTGCGAGCGCTCAGGCTGCGCATCGGTGCCAACGTGTGTGGGGGCGTGCACGGAGCCTGGGGACGCGCAAAGATGCGGCTCGCCCAGCGCCACAGACACGGGGCTGATGCCGTCTTGGGCGCCGTCGAAGGACGCGCTGAAGCTGTTACTGCCGTCGCGAGGAGCCTTGGACTTGTCCTTGGGCATGGCGGGAGGGTGCGTGCTGACCAGGAAGGTAAAATGCAAATGAGCCGTTGAAAAGCACTGGAGGGCCACGTACGTGGGGGGGATGGGACTTGGGAAACTGGATGGGTACCGAGCAGGGGTATCACGGTAGAGAGGAAGTGTTGTATGGGTTTGTTTAGGAATGGTGGAGGAACGAGGAACCTGGAGTATAATGTTAAAGAGGGAGATGACCTGGTTATGTCTGCAAAGAGGTTGCATTTTTGCATTTGCGTGTTGTGTTTCGTGCCGTGCATTTAATGCATTTATGGGGATTCGTTACCGTGTGCATGCATTTATGCGGCTGCGTTGGGTTGCGTGGGTTATTGACATTGTATTAATAGTTGTGGCTGTAAGTTTACCAACGACCATCCAATTCTGATTAGAATGACGAGCAAATTGCCCGTGATTGGAAGTGCCCCTCGTTCTGTTCTTGCACGGGTTGCAGTTGCAAGGCAGACCCAATTTACTTCAAGCATGCGGACGCTTACGACGTCTCGGACTTCACTGGTTGCCAGCGTTTTGCGCGTTGGATATCGCGATATCGTCTCGAATCTCTGCGGTCCACACGACCGCGAAACGATTGGAAGCACCGAGACCATCGTTTGCTCAAGTGGTGCTCCGGCTCACAAATGTGGACCTCGGGTGATCGACACACTTTCCAATTATGAGGTTGGAATGGTTTGCAGATACAGTATTAGTGAGGGTTGCGTTTAGCTGGTAAATTATTTTATGATGCAAACAGAAGACTTCAATGCAGTATTGGAAGTTATTTTACTGCTGCCGCTGCATTGGACCTCGACATTGCAATTACTCCGCGATCCAAGGTGCCGTTGGAAATGGCTACTTTGAAATCGCGTGGTGCCTGCGAAAAGATCGTCCGTTGCTTTAGCGCGACGTCATTCGTGCTCTACGATAAAAAAAATATTTCACGAATCGCCGATGGAAGTTTGCTGAGTGGCTGTTTCTCCACTACCGAAACGAGTTTGCCACTTAGAAACGGACAATTCTTCATCTTTCAGAGCTATTCACTTTGAATTCCTTTATCCACCTTTGAATTCTGCTGAAAGAAATCCCAAACTTGTACTTGAAGTATATCCATATATTTTGGTAAAACCTATGGAGTAGTCAATTCTCATTAATCTTTTTTGGACTTTTCATTGGAAGTCAAATTTGGTTGAGGTGAATGGTGGGCCGTCTTTCATTCATTTGAGAATTTGACTATCGGAGAAAACGATAGTGCGAAAACTTTGGTACAAAATCGTCCTTGGGGCGATGATTCCTATCGGTGCAGGCTCGAAGGCTTGAGCAATGTCGAAGATTTCCTAAACGTCTCGTAGAAAACTATCCGGACCAATTCGATCTCGCCAAAGCCGGTTTTGTAGAGCCACTTTACCACTTCCAGGTGTTCGTATTCCGCAGCACCATTCATCGCGGCTACCGTGCAATCTTCGAGGCGATTATCATCAAGCCATGTCACGACTTCAAGCTGTCCATTTCTAGCAGCTATAGCCACTGCGTCTGTCGTACAACCTTCACTTCGGTGCTCGTGCAAATACATTGCAATCTCGAAATGTACACCTTCAAACGCCGCGTCCATCGCGCGTTTTGTACAGCCTTCTGCTTGATTGACACTGAGCCATTTTACAACTTCCAGATATCCCTTAGCTGCTGCAATATCCATGGCAAATGTGGAGCAGCCTTCAGAGTGATTCTTGTGAATGTATTGCACGCAGGGGTCTGAATAAAAAATTGCAATATAAATAAAAGCAGTTTAATCCACTACAAATAAGTATTATTGGAAGAAGTCATATTGTAATTTTTATTATTGCGTCTCAGAGATTTCGGCTTCTCAGTTCAATACAAAAATTAAGTCAAGATATGAAACCAGTATCATTATTGCCGTATAATTTTCTATTATTGGAAAGTTCATATTTTAATTTTTATTACGGTCGATTGGATGCTGCAATTCAATAAAATACTGAATTGGAGAAGCCCTGATTGCACGATGGGCCATGATGTTGTCTCAGGAAGGTGCTGATGCAGAAAGAGGAAGTCATTGGTTTCCATTTTTCTAGTTGTGATGCTAACAAATAGCAGTTTCTGGTCTTCAGAGTCGATTCGAGGGGAGGTAAATGTAGGCCACGCTGAGCCTTCTTGTGCATGTACTTCACAAGAAACGCGGATAAGTTTTTCAGTGGAGCACCAGTTTTGCTTCACCCTAGTATTTTCCTGCGTTTTGTTGAAAATACTCGACTGCCCACTAGCATTGTAATTGCACAAGTCACCTGTTTTAGCGGTTAGAGTACATTTATTTCAAGATGTTTTGCCGGCCTGGTAGTGCAGCAGTATCCATGGTGCAAGTCCGTAAAAGCACTACCGGTAGGGTGTTACTTCAGAAATTATATCCTGAACGAGAGCTGCTCCGCAAAATGTCAGCAAGCAAAAGCTTCGATTCCTCTCTGCGTTTAAAACTTGTTCAAATAGTAGCGCTATTTTAGATAAGTTGCCTCGATGCCTTATCTCTTGCTGTTTGCAGACACCAAACACTTATACCAATTGGAGTAGGCACCCTGTACCGCCTAACTTCGGCTTATCTTCGGACGTCTGGGTGTATTAGGTCTTGGCCGAAGTTAGCAGATATACTTGGAGTGAGATGTATACTTGGCTAAACTATACCAGAATACTTGTCCCTTACTAACTTCGCTCTAAAGCCTTGATTGGTTAAAATAAAATAGGGTAGAGCCGCACTTCAGTGGTGAATTCTCGGGCCTACTCGTGTGAGTGGTTTGTGGCGGCGTGCTCGTGGACTGTGTGACGGCGTGCTCGTGGACTGTGTGGCGGCGTACTGGTGGGCGTGCTCGTGGACTGTGTGG
>AUWJ02017388.1:0-15104 GCA_000468175.2 Phytophthora cryptogea
ACACTTCCTCCCACCATTAGAGCGAAGTGCCAAAACATCTCGAGCGATCGCCCAACGAGCAAACTACCCCACTTCCTTCTTCGGTAGTATACTACATCTCAACTTGAAGTCGAAATAGTACTACTACTCGCCTCCACTTCCCATTCATAGCGCATAACCGAAACGGACGTCTCGGACGCAAGTGCTTTGCCTGCCCCATGAGCTCCGACGCGACGCTGCCGGACGCCCCCCACGCCTCAGGCGACACGAGCCCCTTGGCCCTCAACTCCCCCAGCTCTGCGCCCCTCGCAGTGCACGTGGAGCCGCCGAAAGCCGTCAAGACGCCGCTGCAGAGCGTGCACGAAGAGACGGAGCACCTGTATCCGGCCGTCATCGAGTGGTCCCGCGCCTGCGAGTCCGTGGGCGTCACGGGCTCCTTCAACAAGTGGGTACAGCGCAACTTTTGCGCGAAATTGCGGCTCGAAACGGCCAAAACTCGCTCTGCTAACGTGGTTTTCCGTGCTTTATGACGCAGTTGGGGCTCCCAGATCCTCCTGAAGCGCCAGAAGACGGCGGACGGCGCCACGCTCTTCAGTGCCAAGCTGTGGCTGCCTGTGGGCACGCACCTGTTCAAGTTTTGCGCGGACGGGGCCTGGCAGTACGACCCGGAGGTGACGTTCGCTCCGGATGAGTACGGGAACCTCAACAACTTCATCAAGATCACGCCTACGGTGGACCCACAGACCAAGGAGAAGCCGCTGCAACGAGCTATTCGCACGATTATCAGAGATGGCAATGAGGGACTTCCAATGATGAACCCGTTGGCCAGTGAGGAGCTCATGAAGCTCCGACTGCAGACGTCTCCCGTGCTGAGACCTCAGCGTTCTCCTAATTCGAAGACGCCCAGCCATCATTCAAGGAAGGACAGTCGGTCGGACCCCACGCCCAGGTCGACGCCGTTGATGGCGCCGCGTAAACCTCAGGAGATGGAGGACTCGGAGTACGGCATTGAAGTGAACGAACGACGCATGAGCAACCACAGTTTGTTGGGACACAGCAACAGTATGACGAGACCTCGTGCGGGAACGTTGACGAGGTCCAAGAGCGAGGAATCACTGAGCCACGCGGCGTCCGGCACGAACTTGGTGGCGACAGACGTGGCGACGGTCACCACGCCCAAGTACACGAACTATATGGACGATGCGATTGCCAACTCGGTGCTGCTGGCTGCTACGACGCAGCACTTTGGCGGTGATCTCGTCACCCACGAGCACAACACCCGTGCTCAACTTGGTGGACACCGTTCCGTGCTGGTGCGTGGGCCGCACACTGCGATGCAGACGACGCCGCAACACCGCAGTGGAGGCAAGCTGATTATCTTCCTGGTTGGTCTCCCGGGTCGTGGTAAGACCTACATTGGTCACATCCTGGCGCGTCACTTGACGTGGATGGGTCACCAGTCACGCACGTTTAACACTGGAGAGTACCGCCGAAAGCTCGTTGGCTCGAACGTGAACCACGCGTTTTGGGACCCGTTCAACGAGGAGTCCTTCCAGATCCGCACAGACTTGTCCAAGAAGGCTCTGGAGGACTCTATTGCTGCACTGGAGAGCAACGACTGCGACTGTGTGATTTTTGATGCCACAAATGTTACGCGTAAGCGCCGACAGATGCTGGTCAACGAGGTGCATCAGCGATTCAAGTGCGAAATGATGTTCATCGAGTCTGTGTGTGATGACCCGGACCTCATCGCCTCATCGATTAACGAGATGAAGCTAAACTCGGCAGATTACGCTGGTCAGACGATGGAGGAGGCTGCAGAAGACTACAACAGTCGCATCAACCACTACCAATCATTGTACGAGCCCCTAGCGGCAGATCTCGAAGGCGCACCGTTCATTAAGATCATCGATGTCGGCCGCCAAATTTTCTGCAACCAGGTGTACGGGTACTTGCAGTCGCGCATCATGTTCCTGATGGCTAACCTCAACCTGAAGCCTCGACCAATCTGGCTAAGTCGCCACGGTGAGAGTATGTACAACACACAGAAGCGCATTGGTGGTGATGCACCTCTTAGTCCACTAGGCGTGCAGTACGCGGAGCAGCTAGACCGGTTTACTGACGCGTATTACCCAACACCCGACACAGAACTCGCGGTTTGGACCTCGACGATGCTGCGTACAGGAATGACCGTAGAACGCATTGCAGCCCGTGGCCGATCAATTGTGAAGTGGAAACAGCTAGATGAGATCGACGCAGGTATTTGCGACGGCATGACATACGAGCAGGTGGCCGAGGAGATGCCGGAGGAGTATCTGGCGCGCAAAAACAATAAGCTGCACTACCGCTACCCGCGTGGTGAGTCGTACCAGGACGTGATCCATCGCCTCGAGCCGGTGATCACGGAGTTGATGCGCATGGACCAACCGGTGTTGATTGTAGCGCACCAGGCTATCCTGCGCGTGCTGTACGCTTACCTCACGAACAAGTCCCCGCACGAGTGCCCCACTCTCAACATCCCGCTGCACGTGGTCATCCAGGTTACGCCCAAGGCCTACAAGTGCGAGGAAGTGTGGCACCGCCCCATGTAGATGAACTCAGCCAGATCAGTCCAGCCCAGAAAAAGCCAAAAGACTCTACTTGCTGAAGGTATGTCGTGTCAAATCTCTTGTCTGTCGTGGCTGACCTGCTGGATGCACCCCGCCTCAGCCCTCACTAGCTACGTGTGGGGTCGTGCTTAACCTGTTGCATACTCTTCATTCACTCTGCAGACCTAGATAATACACCTCTAACCGATTGTTGTTCGTGCCCACCGTTTGCTCGTCGAGTCTGCAGTCGAGCTTGGTCTCCTTGTCCACAAACGCCAGAAACTTGTCGATGCCGTCCTGGTTGCGTCTCTCCACGCCCATGAGCACGACGCACTTGGGGTTCGCCAAGCACAGCAGCTCCATCGTCTGCGCCAGTTCACGCCAAGACGTGCCGTACAACGGTTCGTAAATGCAGTCGCACGAGAGCACCACGTCCACTTTATCAGGAAACTCTGCCAGATACTCCTGCGTCTGCTGTACGCCCCAACTCAGCGGCCGCGCGACGATCTCTCCTTCGTCGTCTACATCCTCGCCCAGCTCTTCACCTCCAGGGAGGCGCAGCACCTCCGCGTTGGCCGCCAAATTCACGTGCATCAAGCGGAGTAGTTCGTCCTGCTCCGTGAGCACGACATGCCTGGCGCCTGCCACGCGCGCCGCCATCCCTGGCACACCACTAGCATCAAACGTCACCACACCACCATTAACACTCCACCTCTTCAAACAACAAACAGCATCAACTACCAACGCACATGCCAGCACCAAGCTCCAAAACCCTCAACGTGTTGGTCGATTTCTCCAATTCGTGACGGTATTCAGCCAGGAACCGCCGAGTCAAGTGCACCGCCGCATCCCACAACAAGGTGCCGGCCCACGCCGCACCGGAAAACAACGGAGCGAGCTCATCCGCTTGCTACAGACCACCAAACACCACGAAATAGTACTCTTGAGTCCACCGATTTTCAACCCTTTTGCAATTGCTATCGACGTATCAAACCATGAGCAGATTCAGGTTCAGGTCCTTGTCATACACGCGCACTCGGATGGTTTCCTCCACTTTGTCCACTTCCCCCTGCTCGAACACCTGCACGATACCTCTCTCCACCATCTCCAGTCAAAAAGTCTCACGTAACGCCCTCAAACCAGCTCATACCTTCACTCGTCACTTCTTGTCCCTCCTCTCCACATACAAACGTCCATATAAACTCACCTTAAACGATCGAATTCACCTAAATCAGACCGGATTTCGAGTATTAAAGACAAGCAAAGTCCCATGGCCCATTGGTGGCGACGCGACGAGCTCCTGGCGCTGCTGCAGGCGTGGGAGCAAGCGGTGGCCCCCCCGCGAGACCGCGACGACCTCACGCCCGACGAGCTGCAGCGGGTCGTCACGCGGTTCGATGCCCTGCGCCCACGGGACAGCGCGCCCATACCCAAAGAACAAGTGGAAGCGCAACGCCAGCGTCTCGTGCGCACGTTCCTCTTCCTGCGGGCGTTCAACGCCGAGAGCGTGCGGGCCGGACGCCCCACGTGGTTCCAGTTGCCACCACCGCAACAGGACGATCTGCGCCACATGAACGGACGACTGGGGGACTTGGCGGTGGTCTTGGAGGACGAGTACGAATACCTCACTCGCATCTGTGAGGAACTTCCTCCAGTGAAGCAATTGCAGGTGCAATCAAAAGAAGACGCACGCCCCATGGGGGACGAGATGAAGGCGGCGGCCGAGGCGTTGGCGGGGCTCCCCATGTTCCGCCCCAGTCAGCCGACGTTGTCGCCGTCTCTGTCACCTCCGTCGTCCCCCGTTCGGACGACGCAGTTGGAGGAAACCAAGAAGGAGACGTCCGAGTCGGACATTGAGTCGGTGGAGGACGACGACTCCGAGTACGTCCCCAACAAGAGGGGGCGCACGGACAGTGATCTGGACTACACCCCACCCAAAGGAAAAGGAAAAGCAAAAGGGAAAATGACGTCGAGGTGGTCGAAACGCGATGAAAAATTGCTCATCTCAGCGTGGCATGAAGTGGTGACGACGTTGACGACCAACGGGTTCGAAGGAGCATTCGCGTCCCGCAACGATGGGCTCCGCCTGAACTCCCTCATTAATCAGAGGTATGTCGAGCTGTGTCAGGATAAAACGCCACGCACCAACCAGTCGACGGGTGCCAAGAAACACGCCATCATGACGGCGTTCCGGTCACTGCGTGGGGTGCTTCGCACGCTCGCGTCGCTGAGTGAACGCCCCAACTGGTTCGGCATGACCCCTGAAGAGAGGATGGAGCTGCAAAAGATGCATGGACACCACCACGAACACGCCTGCTACATTGAGAAAGATACGTATCAGCGACTCGGCGAAATCGATCGGGCACAACGGGCAATTTCAACACCATTGGCAGGTGCACTTCGGGCTCCTCTAACACTTGACGAACTTCTCGGGCGAACAGCAAAGGGTGCAGGTGGTGCAAGGAAAAAGACAAAGAAACCAAGTAAAGGGAAGCAACTTGATGGCCCTCCTCAGGGCTTCGTGGTGGCAGAACGATCGTCCGAGTCGGATGATGAGTCCTCCGATGGGGACGCGCCAACCCGCGGTGGTACAGGTGAAAACTCAAGTCGACGAGAAAATGCACAGGCCCTCGTCGTATCAAGACGCCCTCGTTCTGCAAAGAATGGAGCGCGGAGATCTAGCCGGAGCTTGAATCCTGCCGACGACGTTGCCACTACCAGCGGAGGTTCTCCTCCGAAGCGCCGTCGTACGGCAATGAGTGATGCCAAATGGGTGACGCGGTTGCTAGACGCGCAAACCGAGCGGTTCGAAGCTCTTCTGGTGGAATTTCAAGAGGAACGGCGGCAAGAACGCCAACACAACATGGAGATCATCCTCGAGGCGCTCAAGCTGCGCAGTGAATCTGCCCAGAAAGCCGATCAGCCGTCTCCTTTCGTGGAAACGTTGGTGGAGAAACAGCGCCAGCACATGTTAAATCTGTTCAACCAGATGCAAGACGAACGTTCACAGGAGCGCGAGCAAGCTCGGATGTTGCTGAGGGAGCTGCGAGCTCCTTCCCTCGTGAGCAGCCAGGACCAGGACCACAAGGAGTGACCAGACAAGTATATTGGCAGTTTGCATGATTGGGCTGACCCCTTCCAAGCCTCTTGTAGCAAGTAGTCGCCTCAATTTCGATGTTGCATTGATTCCTCCGCTCGAATCGTATCCGATCTCCACGGCACCACGTACGACAAGGCAAATTTCGGGTATAAACTACTACTTGCGGTAGTAGGAGTAGTATAAAGTTTTCAGATACAAAAGACAACATTTCAAAACCCTCGGGTTGGCACAACCGAATTCGCGTACGCAGGCAAGGTCGAAGCCTGACGCTAAAGAAGCGGGTGTATGTACCGAAGGTAATGGCGATCAACCCAATCCGTCTACGTACGTGCTCATCGTGAGTCTCGCAGCCAAAATTCAAAGCCTACCAGGCGTCTGAATGTGGAATACCTGCTTTAGCTGCATCGCAAACCGCTCAAAGCTAAATATTGTCGACGCAGGACAGAGCTCGAATTCTGCTTGCTCATTTTACTGTTAATGGAGTATCCGGTCAACACCTTTCGACCATCTCTCAAAGTGCTCGTCGGTGGTCATTTCCAGCCGCGTTCCATACAAACCGTAGAGCAATTCGAAGGTGTGAGCAACCTCAATGTGATCCACCGTTCCGTGTTACCAAAACCACTTTATCGCGGTGGAACCCCCTTCTCCATCTCTCTTCTGAACGTTGCCAAAAGTGCTTGTCGCTATCATTTCGTTGCACAAGTATACAAACCTCCCGTTGTTTCGACATGGCTACACCTTTTTTGTGGAGACCACGGTCTCCAGTCCTGAAAAATCCCAATTGGCCGCCAGGTGTCCGCTGGAACCGACCTCCGGCTACACCACCACCTCCCGAGCGCTACAGAGCGCCCCCGAGCGAACCCGACGCCTCGTCAAGAGCGCAATTCTCTGGGCAACATGCCCACACTAAGTGCGTCCGCCAGAACCAACGCGGCGTGGACCACCGACGAGTTGTTCCAACTGGTCCAAGCGTGGGAAGAAGTGGTGGACGACCCCAAGGACCGGCTCATCCTCTCGTCCGGGGAGCGCGCCACGCTGCACGCGCGCTTCTGTGCCATCGCGGGCGCCGCGCGCCGCAGTTTGTCGTCGGTGACCCGGCAGCACCACCGCGTGTGCATGTCGTACCGCCTCATCGTCGATACGAACCGGAAAAGTCGTCGGGCCGGGGGTCCGGCGTGGTTCGAACTACCCGCGGCCGAGCAGCACGAGCTGCGGCGCGCGCACAATAAGAAGGAGAAGGGCATGACGTTGATCACCCCCGAGCTCTTCCGGAAGCTCGACCACATGTGCGGGGGCAAGGGGGGCACCCCCACACCGACGCCGGCGCCGACCGACCGGGTGGTCCCGCCGCCGACCAAGAAGCAAAAGATGACGCACGGCGGTCGTCCCAAAGAGACCAACCCCAAACGCAGTCACCACAAGAAGACACACACGGAACCTGAGGAGGAGGAGGCGGTGGACGACGCCCCCAGGATCTGGACCACCCGAGACTGGGCGTCGTTCGTGGACGCCTGGCAGGAAGCGGTGGACGAGTTCACGGACCTCGGCAACGAACCCAACGAGAAGGTCAAGGTGCCCAACTGGTTGGTTCGACAGAAGTTCGTGGCCAACGGAGGCTCAAGAGAGACGACGGTCGGGTCCATCACGGCCAAGAAGCGGTGTATCCTCCACTCGTACCAGTTCATCCGGCAGTGTGTTGCTGGGTTGGAAGCACTTGACGGATCTGACTGGTTCGACCTCAGTTTCAACGAACGATTCCGTCTCCAGCGGAAACTCGTGAGTCCCAAGTCGAGTCAACGGGTGGGCTGCGAGATTGACCGGCAGACGTTCCACAAGATAGGTATCATCATCGAGAAAGAGGACGTGCTCGCGTCAGTCACAGGACACAAACGGAAACGGACCCCTAAGAAGGTTCGCAAGCCATCGGTGTCGTCCGAAGCGTTGTCCGAGGATTCGCTGCCTAGATCCCCCAGTCCATCTCCGTCCGATGACGAAGTGTCCGACCCGGAGGATCTTCCGATCCGCGCTACACTATCACCTCGTCCTTGCTACGAAGAAGAATCTCAAGTTGATGAAAAGGTGGTCGAGTCGCTACTGGAGGCACAGAACGCTCGCTTTGAGCAGCTCATGCACGACCTGCGGGAGGAACGAATGGACGAGCGCAAGCAGAACCAAGCAATGCTACTGGAAATCTTGCACCAGCGAACCCCTGCCGAGGACCCCCAACAAAATGTGTCCTCTATGGAGTCACTGGTAGACAAGCAGCAAGAGCAGCTCATGGACTTATTTGCACAGATGCACAAGGAACGAGAGCAGGAGAGGGAGGACTTCCACGCATTGCTGCGTCAACTGTGCTTCCGAAAGGATCAGTAGTACTGCAAGTACTGGGAATGACCGGTGCTTTCTAAGAGTCTAATTTGACCTTTATTCAGACCTTGAGTGCGAATTCCTACGCTTGGGACGGTGCGGCGTGGTCACAGGCTGCGGCGTCCGCCAGTTAGCATTTCGGCGTGATGAACGTAACTTCGTGGACGGAAAGTGAAGTTAACATCCTCGTTCAGGCATGGAGCGAGGTGGAGGCCAAGTACCCCTCGCTGCGTTGCCAGCGAGGTGCAGGGACACTCCACGCGAAAATCTACGCTCTTTTTTCGCGGCGGTGCAGTTTTGTTCGCTCTTCCAGCGCTGTCACCCACATGAAGAACCAGATCCGCAATTTTGTGCTCTTCGTGCACAAGTTTGACGAAGAACGTCGACGAGATGGAGATCGTTTCTGGTTTGAGCTTAGTGCTGAAGAGCGAGGGCAACGCCGTCGATTGGTACCAAGCCGGGTCCGAGGATTAACGACCGCTCTCTGTAAAGAATCTTATGCCAAGCTGCTCGAGATGGAGCGAGTTCGTCGGTGGCTGGGTGTTAGTACTTCTGCAGCACAAGGTAAATATGAGGAAGAAGTCGAGGGACTGGTACCAGACACTAGTTTTATTTCACCAACAAGCAGTGAAGCATCTGCAACGCCGCCTGGACGTCAAGAGCACAGTTTCGCTTCGCCGCTCGAGTTGAAGACACCGAAAGGTGATCAAGAAGAAGAGAAGGTGGAATTTCAGCATCCGACTCGAGTTGAACGGCGCTCCGACAGTTCTACGTGCAGCTTAGTTTCAAGTTCTTGTGAGGACGAATCGTCCCTGACGTCTGCGCTCTCGCCTCTACCATCCTCCACCACGTCAAGTACGTTCGAAAACTTGGAGAAATTCACGAGCTCCAAGCCCGATTTGCAGGTTCGAGCCAATCCCAAGCACCGAGACTGCAACATTCTTCTGGAGAATATGATGGAGCTGCAAAACAAGAAAATGCGTCGCGCCGTGGCGAAACTGCGTGCTGACGTTGAGAGTGAGATCCTACGCAGCTCGGAAATGCTGCGCTCTATCATCAGCAACCAATTTGAGGACCCGGAAAACAGCGGTGACGTCGCTTTCGTGACGAAAGTGCTGGATATGCAGCAGCAGCAGATCTGCGAACGGTTTGACCAGTTTGTGGAAAAACGGACTCGTGAAGAAGCTGAGAACCGAGGGCTGCTGGGCCAACGCTACCAGAACAAGTGAAATTGCTTTTTTGTTTTTCATCCATTTTGAAGCCGTAAGTCCTTAAGTCCTTGTTTTCGACAGCGTTTTACACAACTTTTAGGGTGGTAAGTTGTTGTCCAACATCGTTCCCCTCCCTTTCTCACTTTGTGTTTGCACGAATAGTAAGAATCGTATCAGCCCTGCAAGAATGAAGGCGACGCGGGCTTTTGACCAAAGTGACCCGAGCTTTCTCCAACCGGAATGGACTGAGAAGGAGATTTCGTTGATGATTGAACTGTGGAGAGAGCTAGAAGCCAACCCTACGGCGTATCTTCATTCACGGACTGCAGGAGGATTCAACAGCTACATTGCTGAAAAACTCTCTCAACGGACCAACAAGCCCCGAACTTCGAATAGTATCAGTTGTCAACGCGGCAAGATGTACAAGGTTGTACAATTTGTAAACCGCTTCAATGAGATGCAGCAAGTGGCCAGTGGTCGAATGTGGTATGATCTACCGAAAGCGGAACGGGATACGGGGAAAATGCCCGTGTCGGTGAGGAAAACCAGCCTCAACCTTACGCGCGAGTCGTACAACACGCTTCTCAAGTTGAAATCTGTTCGAAAATGGGCAAAAGTAAGGAAAGCGATCGTGGAGAAGCCCAAGGCTCAAACGCGTCGTAAAGTTCAGCACCCGTCAAAGTGCAATTCATGTTGGTCATCGGCTGAGGTAGGAGCTCTCGTTCAGTCCTGGAGTCGAGTGATGAAGAAATCCAACACATCGGTCAGCGCTTTCATGACTCAGAACTATGACCAGTCCGCTACGCTTTACACACCGTGGAGTCACTCGACGCTGAGTGCTTGGCGGAAAATGAATCGTATCGCGGCCTCGTATTTGTTTATCCAAGCTTTCAACGAGCGTCACGCCCCTGAAACGTGGTTCCAGCTTTCAGAGAGAGCACAGAATTCACGAATGGATTGGGACGCTCTCCCAGCGGAGTTTGAAGACATTGGTCAAGACATTTTTGAGCAACTTCACACCTTCGTGCTCGCTGCATTAACCATGAACCCAAAACGTGACGAAGTCTCCAGCATATTGGTGGAGAAGGAACCTCGGCCGACGAAGACTCGGATTTCCCCAGCTGCGTCTTCACTGTTGAGAAACATCTCAAGCCCCGACGCAAGTACGGACGACGACAGCTTACCAGAGCTCGGTCGGAATCCGCCCAGACCAAAACTGCGGACGCGGTCGCCTCATCTTTTAGTGTCAAGCTCAAACCAAACTCAAGAGGGTGAAGCCCATACCTACGACCCATTCAACACCTACAACACGTTATGCGAGTCGATGGAGCAACTCCAGCGGAAGCAATTCAAGAAATCGATTCACAGTCTACGCGCTGATGTCGAACGCGATCTCCGGCTCAGTACCGACATGGTGCGCGCAATTTTCTTCGAGCAACTTGGTGAACCAGGGCAAAATGGAGACGCCACGTTCGTTGCAAAGTTACTCGACGCACAAGAACGGCTGATTCACGATCACTTTACCAAACTTCAGCGAGAATATTTCAGCGACAAAGTGATTCTAGACTCTGACGCTTAGTTGAGGCGACAAAATACTAAGGAGAAAAGTAAATTCATTTCAAAAACTCAAAAACTGGAACGAAGCTCAAGTAGATAAACTACCATCTGTACGGCACTGATCAAGCGAACATGTTCACCGACGGCAGCGCCTTAGCGTGTGTCACTGTCTCCTTCCTGTTGACACTGAAAAGTAAAGCCGATTGGCATGAACTTCCCAGACCCGGCGACAAGAGGCACGCAGGTTCCCAATAGAAAATTCCAGCGCCCAAGTTGTTAGGCAACCCGTTCAGTACCTCGATGATAGCAGCTACCCATTGGTTTTGGCCGTCGGCGCTCAATGGATAGTTTTCACTCAGTTTGACCCCAGAACACTCGGTCGGCCAGTCGGTCTCAGCAATGTAGATCGGCTTGTTGTACTTTTTGGCGACTTGAGTCAGCGAAGACTTTAGTGCATGAATTGTAGCTTTCGCCCCGTAGAACGGGTAAAACGAGAAGCCAAAGACATCGATGTCATGGGTAGTCACCGTACCAGTAGCGAACAAACCAGTGAAAAACTTGGATACAGCACCGTGGTTCCATCCGCTGTCAATGTGAATCATGACTGTGGGTTTCTTGGTACCAGCCGATACAGCATCGTTCACACCTTGACGCGCAGCCTTCCACAAAGTAGCAAAATTCGCGTAATTGCCGTTGGTAACTTTTCCCAGTGGAAAGAGAAACCCGTGGGTGATTTCATTGCCCAGTGACAAGATATCAACGTCCACACCGTCATCCGTGAACACTTTCAACGTAGTCTTCACATACGATCGAATCGCAGCAGACAATGATTTGATGGACGATTTGTCCCAAGCTGCAGGGATCGTTTGGTGATGAGGGTCGGCCCACGTATCGGAGAAATGCATGTCGAGGTAAATCTTGAAACCCGCTTTGGAAAACCGCTTGGCCAACGCGAGAGTGTAGTCCAAGTCGTTTTCGCCATCCGTCCAAAGGCTGTATGGAGTTCATCAACGATGTGAGTTTCTGGATCTAAACAAATAGTACGGAGAAGGAGGTTAACGTACCGGAGTCTAACGGAGTTCATGCCTCCTTCCCCGAGAATGTATTCAATTGTGGTTGTGTTGCCAGAAGTTGAGACCCAACGTGCACCCTGCGTCTTCTCCATCATAGTGACGGAAGACAAGTCATGACCCTTGTCCATTGCCGCAGTGGTGCTGAGGATAGTTGCGACGAAAGCACCGACAAAGAGAAGTGCAGTCTTGAAAAACATTCCGCGAACTGTGAGCTGTGGGCTTCTAGGTTGTTTCGGTGTTTGACTTGGGGGAAGACTTGAAATTCGGGAATGAGCTCCGCGATAACACTTCGAAAGGGATGAATAACGATGTAGAAGCGAAGACTGCACATTGCAGTTTGAAATCTTAACAAAGGGCTGCAACTACGCAACGGGTTTGGTCACGTCAAATGCGTGACCAAACCATAGTGGAAAGTGTTGGGGCTCGATTTATCCGATGATTCGCCCAACAAGCTTTGCAGTAAAGTCTACGACGAATTGGCGAGTCTACGGCTGAGATAGGCGCTCTCGTTCAGTCGTGGAGTCAAATGATGAGGAAATCGAACACAACGGCCAGCACTTTAATCACTGCGATTTACAAGCTCCAGAATTACTACACCATAAATTTTTTAAGCAAAGTGGTGAACCTACGATCGCCGCAACACATTGGGACAGCTAATTCGCGATCGCTTTCCTCGCTTCAACTCACTGGCAAAGTGTTTTCAAGACTCTATGAACAGATTTGAAGCTGAAATGAAGCAACAAATGCAACCAAAAAAACCTGAAAAGGACAAGTCAATGCTTAACTGTTTTAGGCTAGAGCTATGACTTTGCAAAATTCACGACGAAGAAGGATTAAATGGTGCACAACCATCTTTACCTTTCACCCTCCACCCAAGTTAACTGAACATGTAGACTGAAGACAGCGCTGTTGCGTACGTCACGGGCCAACTCTTCCAGTTGACGCTGAAAAGTAGAGCCGATTGGCATGAGCTGCCCAGACCCGCCACCGTCAGGTATGCCGGTTCCCAGTAGAAAATACCGGCGCCCAAACCGTTTGGCAACCCGTTCAGTACGTCCATGATAGCAGCTACCCACTGTCGTTGGCCCAATGCGTTCACCGGATAACTAGCACTCAACGTCACACCAGAGCACTCGGTAGGCCAGTCAGTCTCTGCAATGTAGATTGGCTTGTTGTACTTGGTGGCAATTTGAGTCAATGCAGATTTCAGCGAGCTGATCGTCGCTTTCGAGTCGTAGAACGGGTAATACGAGAAGCCGAAGACGTCCACATCGCTGGTAGTCACCGTACCAGTAGCGAACAAACCAGTGAAGAAAGTGGATATGTAGGCAGAGTTCCATCCGTTGTGAATGTGGATCATGACTTTGGGTTTCTTGGTGCCGGCCGATACAGCATCGTTCACTCCTTGACGAGCAGCTTTCCACAACGTAGCTAGGTTCGCGTAATTGCCGCTGGTCACTTTACCCGTTGGAAAGAGGAACCCGACAGTGATTTCGTTGCCCAATGATAGGATGTCGATGTTGACACCACCATCCGTGAACGCCTTCAACGTGGTCTTGACGTACGATCGGATCGCCGCAGAAAGTGTCGTAATGGACGATTTGTCCCAAGCTGCAGGGATGGCTTGATGGGTAGGATCGGCCCACGTATCGGAGAAGTGCATGTCGAGGTAAATCTTGTAACCCGCTTTGGAAAAGCGTTTGGCTAGTGCCAACGTGTATGCCAAGTTGTAGTCCCCAGCCGTCCAAAGGCTGAACAAAGGTTATTGAAAGAGGTGAGTTCCTTCTCTTCGAGTAGAGTTAACACACAAATACTAAGCGTACCGAAGACGAACGGTGTCCATACCTCCTTCCCCGAGGATGGACTCGATTGTGGTTGTCTTACCAGAAGTTGAAATCCAACGAGCACCTTGGGTGGTCTCCATTAGCCCGACCGAAGACAAATCATGGCCTTTGGTCAACGCTGCAGTAGAGCTCAGAACGCTTGCAACGCATGCAACGACAAGGAGAAGTGCAGTCTTGAAAAGCATTTCGTGAGCCGCGAGTGAGTTTCTTGGTTGTTTCGCTGTTCGACTTGTTGGGAAGACTTGAAATTCGGGAATGGGCTTTTTGAAGGCGGTGCGACTAGCTCGCTGCTGTTCGTGATCTCAAAGAGAGGATGGACAATGGTCTCTGCATTCAGCTGCAGAAATTCGAGCCTAAGGATGGTTGTTGCTCAATCTGATCTGCTGAAGCATGACTGTTGTACATGTAGTTGACTCAACCACCGACGTTCGAACAGTGGCTTTGAAATCAAAGCCTGTAGGAACCCCAACAACCCGACTTTGCTGCCATGTACGAGCAGCGTCTTTTATGATCAGCTTGCTGCTTGGTTGAAGTCTCCACTTGAAGTTTTCTAGTTGAAGATATTGATGACTACATGCATGTTGTCTAGGCATGATGAAGATCACTGGATGACGAGGCAAATTCATGCCGACAACAGACCAGGCGCAAACTATCTCAAAGAATACCTGGACTCGACAGGAAGACAACATAGATTGTGTCTATGCACTTGCACGTACGTATTAATCCAACCATTATCCAAGCACTTCTCGTAGTAGCACTGTGCGGGGCTCTGCACGTGCCAAATCCGACTGCACTGCTGCTGATTCTCGAGTGTCCGAAGGCGGTGGTTGCACGAAGGACGAAAGCTGCTACTTTTTTTCACTACTCGCCACGCTTCAATGACTAGCAAGCTTCACCATCCTGTCTTTCTTTGTTTCGATGCTGATGGTACATGCACCGAGAAATACTCTGAACGCATTACGACGAAGGTGTCGTTCACTCCGCGAGTAATTGGCAATGGAAACGAATGAAGCAAAATAAATCTGTTGGAAAAAAAAATAGTTCGCCCACAATGCGAGCTCCTACGTGTCTTTCTTTGACGCTTGGGTCTTGCTCGAGGGCAGCAGAAATGCAGAAACGTAGGAATTGAAGGAGCCCCATGTCTTAGCCAAAGAATTTCCCAAGATCAACCAATAAAGTTGACGGTCTCAAGGTCTCCTGCTTGGCCTCGTACGCCGCCTGGCCCTTGAAGACTGCGAGGTTGGCCGCGACGACCTTTTCAGGGAGACAACAAAATACTTTTGCATAAACGGCTTTCCGAAGTCGAGCCACATTAGCATCAGACACCACCTCCACAAAGTCGACGTGCATCAGCGGGCTGCCTTCTCCATCCACCGATTGGAACC
>KV740808.1:0-17837 GCA_000468175.2 Phytophthora cryptogea
GAGCACTAAGCACGTGGCATCGACTCTGCTGCGACTTCAGTACTTCGAGGGGTAAAGCTGCTCGTCTGTTGGCGTTGGAGACGCAGCAGCAAGCTCGAGCTGCTGAGCAACGTGCGGTGCAAGACCATTTGGAGCGGCTGAGAGCTGCGAGGTGCCAAGACGCGGCCGAGCTTCTGGATCAATTGGCAAAGTCCCGCGTGGCGCAGGATCAGCGATCGCAGCGTCGACAGCTGTATGCCCAACGACTCGCCAACGCCTTGAAGCAGCGCGATCTCGCTCAAGCTTGCGTAGCCAAGCAGCACAGTGCTGTGGAGACGTTGGAGGTCGAGCTGCAAGAGATCACCGAACTCCTAAAGGAGGCTCGACAGGCCCAAACTGACTGTGTGCAGCATGCTCACGAGCTGCATGCCCTTAAGAGGCAAATTGAGAACGCATCGGTCAAGCTCAACGCTGCTCGATTCGATCAACAGCATCGAGAACTGGCATCCGAAACTCCACAGCAAGACCAAGAAGCCCAACCAAGCCTGTTACATCGCGGCAGCGTTCCGCCAACACCAACAAAGAAAACTTTCAGACCACAAGAAGACGTCTTCGGCAACAACTTGTCACCTGCCAGCCGAGGAGGAAGCACGCATCGCAGCGTCCTACTTGGTCAGCAATTCGTGTGTGATGTTCCTGGGTGCTTGTGCGGTATTCCTCGTGATGTCTTCCTGCGCGTGGCAGCAGCCCTGAAAGACGAGTAAGCGTAAAAGTTGGAAGACTCGATTTTGATGTACTGCAGATGCTTGTACTCGTCCTTCATCCGTAAGTCTCAGCTGTACACGAAAGCTGGCGAGGAAAAAGAATATGAATTTGCGTCGAGAGATATTGAAATTGTCGCCTGGTGTCCTCCAATGTCGACGTCTCAGCACTTTGGGGTGTTACAACTTTGGTTATTTGGGGTACCAGTCGAAGGCAACAACTTACTCTTTGCTGTACTAGCGCATGCGTGGGGCTGGTTCACTTGCTGGGGTTGTCCGTTGTGGCTTATTTCGACAATTCGTCCATTAACGCACACGCACAGAGAAGACCGTGACGCGAGGGGTGAGTGCAAGGATTTGCCTTGCTTCGATGTGAAATTCACTTCTAATGCAGAGTGTGGATGGTGTGGAGTGCAGCTGAATGACTAGCAAACAGCAAGCGCAAGACCGCGCGGATCCTGCATCGGATAAGGAGAGAGAAGTCTCGACCCGAGGTAAATCTTGAATTTATTCTGATGATCATTCGTGCAATTGCTAACGATTTCTGTCATGTCCTGGTGTAGATGCAGCGGTAAAGTGCTGTTTCGCTACTTCTTTCTTTTTGCTGGTCGTTCAGCGGTAAGCTACGTATTAACGCAGCCTTGTTGCATGAATTCAGGTTTCGTTCTTGGAAAATCGTGGAGCGGTGGTGAAGAACAAGTCGCCCTCCAACGCAGCTTTACTGAAAGCTGGGCTGAAATCAAACCTGTCTCCTTCAGAGGCGACGGCACAACTGCGGGTGCTGTGCCGTAAATTTGCAGCACTCACAGAGAAAGTCAAGGTACGCGTTCTCACGCGTCTAACGCTGTTGCGATTCTAGTCATTCTTCTCTTAACCAAATCGCTTGTTGTTCTCGTTAGGAGGAAACAAAAGTTCGGGAGGCTGCAGAAAGAGAAGTTCGCCGACTGAAAGCTCTCGTAGAGAGAGATGCATCGCCCGTAGTTGCGTCGTGCCGTGCTGACACACAAGCCTTTGTTCGTGAGCTCAAGGAGACCCAAAACAAACTAAAGCGTGAGCTACGGCTCGAAAAGGAGAAAAACGAGCGGATTGTGGCCAAGGCACTGGAGCTTGAACGTGAGAAAAGCGCTCTCTTAGCGGTACAATCGCAGCAGCAAACACAATCAAGTGCGCGTGTTTCGAATATGCAGCAGGAAATGAACTCGGGCAGTTCAAAACACCATTCTGCATGGGATAAGGAGCAGGTGTCCAAAATTCAGTCCACGCTCAAACTTACCATCGAGGAACTTGAGGAGGAACTCTCTCGAAAAGAAGAAGAGATGCAAACATATCGAGAACGATCTCAGCGCGACCGTATTCGTATCAAAACACTGGAAGACGAGATTCGAGCTAAAGAAGACGCTCAGCATGTGGCCCAAGAAGCTCGACGACAACTTGAAGCAGATTTGAGGCAGGCACAGACTGACATCACAAGCGAGCTCGAAAACATGCAGCGCATTCATGATCAAGCACAAGAGGACCGTGCCCTGCGTGAAACACTGGAACAGCAACTGGTGACATTGGGTGAAGTAAATTCTGCCCTGGAGCAGCGAAGTCGAGCACTTGTTCGTCGGCTGGAGCTCTCTTCAGCTGTGATGCAGGAGTGCCAAGACCTGAAGATGCAGCTGCGAGATGCTGAAGTGGACAACGAGACGCTCGTTCAAACCGTGAGAGCAGAAATCATTATCTTACCTTTGCCTCGGAAACTAACTTGTCTTGTCTTTCAGATTCGCAGTCTGAAGGAAGAGCAGTTTGTACGAGACAAGGACTGGAAGGTGCGGCTGGAGCGTGAAAAAGAAGAAAAGGCTCAGCTTGAGCAGCAAATACGGGAGATCCAGGAGGACCTCGCTTCGCTGCAGGCTCAGAATTCACTCTTCTCGGAGTGGATGCTCGTTCGCAATGAAAATGCAATTGCTGCACAGCGAGAGGTTCCTCAAGAGCAGGAGTACCCGCCGCAACTTTATCAAGCAAAACCTGGAGCTCCATCGCCTACGACAAAACGAAAGAGTTCTTGGCACGTAGAACAAGAATATGATGGCGACTGCAGTAGCAACAGCAACCACGCGTATCGTGACACAAGTACGACTCGAGATCGTCGATCTCTCCAACAAACTGCTTTCTGTGAACAAGACGAAGACTACACGCGTTCTAGGACCAGTTTGCGGTCGCGACCGGGGACACCAGCATCTCCTAGACAAACATCATCGCGAAGGTGGCAATCTGCTTCCAGTCCGCGTGGAGTTGCGCGACATCGCACGATCGATCGATCTAAGGCACAACCGCCACAATCACCGCGAGACAACATGCGTCGAAAGATGTCGTCAACATCGTTATCATCCTTGTGCTCGTCGGCAACCAGTGCAGCGGCATCCTCCTCTGCGTCCTCTGCTCGAGACGATCACGAACGATTGCGGAAGCTCATGAGTCGAAATCGCGAACTGCAGCAGAGACTGCAACAGGAGACAATGGCCACGCAAAACCTAGAACGAGAGATCACCAGCATGACTTCGTAATGAAAAATAATCCACGCGCATGAATACAGCAACGAGATACCGTTGATTCAGAGCAATACTAGCTCAAGCCTGTGATTGTACAGTTACTTCTTCTTTGTGCCATTGCTCTGCGACTCGCCTGCCTCCACCTCTGGGCGACTGTCACTCTCCTCATAGAGCTTGCTAACGTAGTCAATCATCCGTTGTGACTCGTGCTTGATTTTATCCTCCACCTCCACCAGGGCTTCACGCAACGACGAATCTGACAACACGCGACGCATACTGCCCATAAGCTCCTCATCGCGTTTGCGCAGAGCTGCGAGGCAGTTGCGGTCCTCGTCCAAGTGAGCTTCGAGTTCTGCAGCCTTATCTTCGAGCTCCTGTGCAACAGCCGACACGCCCAAGGCTCGATAGCTCGCAGCCTCGTTCCGCAACGGCGCTAACTTGGCCTCGTTCTCCTCCACACGTGACATCATGAATTTGACGCATGGCAGTTCGCTTTCAAAGTAGTTCAAGGAGGCTTCGAGCTGCTGCGAAATACAGGTCGTCTGCTTCGCACGTAGCGCATGCACCTGGCTATGAGCAAGCCGCGCTTGACGCACTTCATTCTCCACCCGCCCTACTTCGGTAGTGATCACTCGACGACGCTGCGCCCGAGAGAATCGCCGCGTGACGTGTTGGTGCTCAGCGCGGAAGCGCGCAGTGTCAGCGATGAAGCGCTCCTCCACCGCACGCATTTCCTCGTCTGCTTGATGCTGCTCACCCGTGGCGCGCTGCAACTCATTCTCCACAGCGCGCAGCTGCGCCTCAAGTTCATCTCGCTTTTGCCGCAGCGCCTGCACCTCTGTGCTCACCGCCGCCTTCTTCTTGCGCAGCGGCGCGAGCTCAGTGTCTTTGCGGTCTTGCCTATCCTGCAGCGCCTTGGTGACTTCCTTCATCAGCGTCTCATCCTGCGCGGTCTGCGGATCTTCCTCCGGGCTCTCTTCCTCGTGCTTCTCGTCGTCCTCCGGTTCATGCTGCTGCTCCGAGCTGCGCACGCGCTCCTCGACCAGCTGCGTGAGCTTCTTCAGCCGCGTTTCATGCAGCGCCAGCGCGTCGCTGCGCAGGTCGCGCCGCTGGAACGACTCGCGGATCGTTTGGCCGCGCACAGCCTCGTCCGCGCTCGAGATCTGCGCGAGCCTGGCCTCCAAGCCCTGCACGTCCTTGGTCAGCGGCGAGTCGAGCGCCACGCCGTGCAGCGAGAGCGCGTGCGCGCGCACAAGTCGGCTGAGGCTCTTTGCGGCGCGCTCGGCCTCCGCGTGGATGGCCTCGGCGTCCTCCTCCGCCCCCTGCAGCTGGTCGGCGATGGCTCTCACAGCCGCCACGACCTCTCCGGCCATGTGTCGGTGCGGCGCGGCGTCGCTGCTCTTCTCGACAGACAGACAGTTGGCCAGCAGCGCCTCCATGTTGTCCAGTACGGCCGGCACCGGTCGAGAGCGCAGCACGTTGCCCAGCAGCAGCGGCAGCGCGTCGCTCTGGAAGAAGGCGAGGATCGTGTCCGTGTGCACGTAGAGGCGGCTCCAGCCCAGCAGCCCCACGAGCGCCGCGTGGGTGTCCGGGATGGCGGCCGCCACCTCCAGGCGCTTGGCGAGCGGCAGCTGCGACGCGTTGTCGTCCTCGGGCTCCGTCTTGGTCTTGGGCTTGAGCTTCTTGCTCTTGGGCTTCTTCTTGCGGCCGCCACTGCTGGAGGACGTGGGCGTGCTGGCCGTGCTGGTGCTGCTGCCGCCCACGCTGCTGGTCTTGGAGAGCGAGCTGAACATGTTGGCGGTCTTGACGGCCTCGTGCGCCAGCATCTTCTTGGGCCTTGGGCGGAAGGTTGTGATCTGCGACTGACCGTGAAACGGACGTCGAAGATCGCTCCCCCGTCGTAGTGACACCGCGCGAAGAGTGACAAGATCGCACGCAGAAAAGGGACGGTTGGACCCTGGAAGGTCGTCCTGGGAAGCCGCTTTACGGCTAGACTACATAGACATGCAGGAGCTGCCAGTGCGAACGAGAGGATGGATTGATGAACTGCGGTATAAACTATAGGCCGAGACTGAAGATCTCGTCCTCGGCGACGGCGTCGTCCGGCTGCTTGCCACTGTCTTCCTCTGCAGGCGCCTCGACCTTCAGCTCGGGCTTGCTCTCCGAGTCCGTCTCGGACACGTCGGCGTCTGCTGCGGTCTGCACCTCTCCGATCTTGGCAGCGGCGGCTCGCAGTGCAGCCTCATTGTGCTCGCGCGCTGCGAGCTGTGCCTGCTCGTTGATGGACGGCGCGTCCGTCTTGCTCTCGTCCGCCTCCGTGGCGTCCACCATGGGCGCCGCCGTGAGCGTGTCCATCAGAAAGGCCGTTTCGTCTGCCGTGGTGGTTGCAGTGCCTGGTAGTGACACTGCAGGCGGCACCGTCACGGACTCGGGCACGCCGGCATCGTCCGTCGGCAGCGGCGGCATCTGTCCCGCAGCTGCAGGGTCGCCTGCTGACGAAATCGGGTCGAGCTGGTGGCGCGAGCAGAAGCGCGCGAACCAGCCCGGCGAGGCCTTGAAGTTGCTCATTTTCTCGTAGTTCTTGGACAGCAGGATGGCTTGCTGGCGCACGGCCGTCTGCGTGAGCGGCATGAGCTGGTAGGGCTGCGTCTCCCGCATGCGCACGATCCACTCGTACAGCTCCTGCTCGAACGGCGCGTTGCGCTTGAAGCCTCCGCGCTTGCGCTTGTCCCGGTTGTGCTCGTTGCCCATGTAGTAGCGATTGCGGATCGTGTCCTTCATCTGCTTGAGCTTGCGGATGGCGCCCTCCGAGACGCCGTAGCGCTTGGCCAAGTCCACGTTCTTCACCTTGGCTTCGCGCTGGGTGATATCGAGGATCTCCATGCGCTCCTGGTCGTTCAGACGGCGTCCGGCTCCGCGAGGACCCATGGCGGCGGCGTAGGGAAGAGCACTAGACAGATGGGGTCGACCTTGAGGCCTGGAAGTCGAATAGTGACTGCGCTGGCTTCTCGTAAGTACGAATGGCTGAGAAAGAGGGTACATCACTATTACATCAGATTGGTGTGTGATTTGTGTGTACATTTAAGCTAAAACATGGCGGAGCAGCCCAAGCGGAAGCGCCGCAAGCCGCGGTCGCTGCTGCTGCTGCTCAAGAGCTTCGTGGGGCTGCGCGTGCGCGTCGACCTGAAGAATGACTCGGTGCTGGAGGGCGTCGTGCAGGAGGTGGTGCAGGACATGGAGTATGGGCTGGCGGTTTCTGTTAGACGCTTAGGATATCTACTGATCGTATTGTGGCTTGCTATTGATTCAAAGCTTCACACTGTTGGACGCCTGCGAGACGAAACCTAATGTACGCACTGCTGCAGATGTCCTACGAAACCTTTCACTATTGGCAGGAAACTCACTTCTGCCGTGTTCACAGGGCTCCAAGCTCATGTTGGACGAAGTGTTCGTCATGGGCAAGACGGTGCTGTACGTGCACATTCCGGACCAGATCAACATCACGCAGCACCTCCAGCAATATGTGCGAGCCGTTGGTTCCTATTCGGAGTGTGCTGGAGCTTCGGAACTCACTGCTTGCTGTTGTTCTTCTTGTAGACCCGAATGCTGCGGCAGAGCGCAACCATGTACACGCGGGCAAAGCGCGCGACAAGCAACGTGCGTCCAGGGAGATAACACTCAATACGTTGTCATTGAGAAGGGATGCATGGGCACAATACTATACAGGCGGGAGTCGCTGTGATGTTGGGGGCACGGGTTTCCTGGCGTACTGCTGCTGCTGTTGCCTGTTCTGCGGAGAATTGCTGGAGCCTGTTAGTGCAAATTTGAGGCCTCCTCCAAGCGTCTTCTGCAGTTCAGTGAGTCGGTCTTTGAGCTGCAGAATGTGATCTTTCTGGAACTCGGCCTCACGGAGCTTTTCCTTGCGCTCGCGCATGACCTCGCTACTTACGGACAGTTTCTTGCTGGCGGCATTGTTGGCTAGCGATACTGTCGACTTGTACTTGGTTTCGCGAATCTCTTGAGTCTGCATGCGCACGTTGTGAAACTCACGCCGGAGCTCGTTCACCTGGGTGGTTAATGTTGCGTTTTCACGCTGTAACCGGTGGAGTTCGCTTTCGCTAATTGCCATCCCCTTCATGATTTTCCGCTTGAGCGACTCGACCTCCTTCTCGAGATACTCGCGCTGACGATTGTACTCGGCTTGCGAGTTTGGTTCCTTAGCATCGGGAGTGACACCATCCTCGTACTTTTTGTTGATTGCCATGACTGCAATTTTGAGTGCTTTCTTATTATCCAGAAGCTGCGCACACCCCAGTAGATCGGACTGCACCTGACGCACCAAGGCCTTGCCAAGCGCCACCTGTGCAGCTTGCAAATTGAGCTCCTTTTGCATGCCATCCATCTTTAATCGCAACTCGCCAATCATGAGATCAAGTGCAGCATTACTTTTGTGGTACTGCTCTAGTTCAGCGTCCATTTCCTCGATCTGGGTCTTCATATCAGCGATCTCCTGCTCACGAGGCTCAATCTGTCGCTTCAACTCTTTAATCTTGTAATCCAGCACAAACTTAAACTTCTCCAATTCCTGGTTCTTCTTCTTTAAGTCGTATATGCGCTTCTCCTTGTCTTGAATGGTTTCTTCGCGCTCTCGAATCTCCTTTTTGTGACCTTGGATGTCTTTTTCCAGTCCGCGGATATTCTCCGCCAGCTCCTTGCCTTTCTCTTCAAGAGATCGAATTTCCTCACGCTGGTCTTCGATGTCTTTCTGCAACGCGGAAAACTTCTTTTTCATGATGCCGTTTTCACCTTTCAAACGCAGCGTTGCCTCGCGTTCATCTGACAACTTCAGTTCATATCTAGTCTTTAATTCCTCCACTTCAAGTTCTGCGTCTTCTTCAAGCGCTCGCTTTAACGCTTCGTTTGTTGCAACAAGTTCTTCCTTGGCACGGGCACACACAGTTTGCAACTCCTGCTCATGCGCCACCTTTTGATCATACTCGGTTGTCATTTCCGCTAGAAACTGGGTATGACTTTCGACGAGAAGATGGTTTTCTTCCTCAAATCGCGTGTTTTGTTCACCTCGCGCTTGTTCCAGCGCAGCGTAGCGCGCTTTTTCAGACTCCACTTTCGCTTCGTATGTAGTTTTCAACTCTTGCACTTCGCTTCGGTGAGACGAAGCCATTTCCCTCATTTTCTTCTGGTACTCGTTCTCCATTTCAGTTTTATCATTCTGTAAGTCTCCGCAACGCTGTCGATCTTGTGTAAGCTCAGCGGTGAACTTATCCGATACTTCTTTGATCTTCTCCTTGTAGTTGAGATCCTTCAGTCGGAGTTGGTATTCGTTGTGTAACGTTAACTCGTCCACCTTGGACTTCAGTTCGTTCATGAGGCGATTTTTCTCCTCCAGATCGGATTTGGTGACTAGGATTTCCTCTGCAAAAGGCAGTCCGGAGCCATTAGCACCATTGCCACCACCTCCGATCATTGTACTATCGCTTCGTGCTTCTCTTGAGCCGATCGCACCACCCCCTGGACCACTACTAGCACTATTGCCATTCCCTTTTCCAATCACGTTTTGAGTCTCGAAAATACACAACGAGCCGTCTTCGCCCGCAGAAAAGAGGAACTGGTTGTCAAACGACAAACGAAGCCGTGATACAGGAAGATCATGACAATGATACTCGGCATATGACTGTGATGAAGAACCTGTGGCAACAGTGGTAGATACTAAGGTTGTCCCTGTTTGACCCGGAGATAATATAGATGTTGGGGAAGTTGAACCACCACCGCTCAATAGTGCAGGTGTCGGAGGCGGTCGGTCTTTCTCCAGCGGCAAACGATATATACGAACCATGCCAGGACGACCTGGTTCTATTGAACCAACGAATAACACTTGCTGCGAATTTGCGAGAGCTAACGGGCCGAGTGAAGCCCCACCACCACCAATCCAATGTTCGGTTCGAGCAATACCCGTCGCCGTGTCAATCTCCTTTAGCATATTGTCAGATCCCGTGACATAAGCTACATCTCCTTCGGGAGATAGCGCAACATCAACATAGGAACAGCGTGCCTGCGAGTGGCCATCACCAACTTTTGATGCTGCACGTAAACTCCATAATAATACTGTACCATCGGCCCCGCATGTAAGCAGCTTTCGGTCGTCAGGTTTCCATGAAATTGCTGCCACGCGATTTGAATGCCCACGCAGCACGGCCGCTAGCTCACCGGTGTACGTTGCATACACATGAACAACGTTGTTGTTTGCTGCGGCAAAGAATTGGCCACCGTGCGAGAAGCGAACCTCTCGACAGCCCTTGATAGCAAATTCACGACAAGAGCGGATATCGTCCATGAGCACGTTGAGCATTCTCAGTTTGTCAGTGAACCCCACCACAACGTGCAAGCCGGATGGATGGAACGCCACAGATAATGCGTCTTCACGAAAGAACTTGAGAATGTCGGTTGATTTGTCCAAGTAATTCCACACGCGCACCGATCGGTCAAGCGCACAAGTTACAACCAAGGGTTTGCGGATACATGTATCGAGTCCGGTGATATGGCAGCTTCCGCTGCTATTGGGCGCGTGAAAGGCTGTCGATACGAGCTCAAAATTCATGGCGTCTTCCTTGAGAATGTCCGTGCTTGAAAGTGTCAACGTGTACAATTGATTGTTTTCGAGCGAGCACACGAGTAGATCTTCACTGGGACTGATGGCCAAATCTTTTATTGTACTCGCATCGCCCTCAATCCGGAAAGTCTTCGCCTTTTTGTAGTACTCACGTGACCCGCCATCATCGCTTCGGTCGTAAATCCGGACGCAGCCACCTGATCCACCACAAACAAACCCCTTCGAATAACCGAGCAACGAACTCACAAAGCTGCCGTCGCCCGTTGTTCCAGTCGTTGCTGGGGTCAAAATCTGCCGAAATTCGAGCTGTTCAAACAGCCACAGCTCCCCTGAATCTGCTGCAGCCACGACGCGGTCGTCCGAGACCCACGCATGTCGTAAGAAATGTGCTGGTTCACGTTTGAGCGGCGTCGCCTGCAGTCGTAGTTGGCCGTCTATGAAGCGGAAAAACTTCAGCAATCCATTTCCACTAGCACATATCGTGAGCGGGTCGTTCGGACTGAAATCTGCCTGGTGTACGACGTTGCCTTGCGACGTGGACGCCTTGACGCTCGCGAGCAGCTTGGTCTTCTCCCAGAGCCAGAGCGACAGGATCCAGTCGGGCGCGCCGCCCTGCGTGACACAGAACTTGCTATCACCTGAGAAGGCAACCCACACACACGTGTCTGCGAGGCCGTCGCTCAGAGTGAGCGTCTTGCGCCGCCGCAGCGTGTTGAGGTCGTGGATGTGCACGACCGCCCGCTCCGCCTGCTCCGCCACCGCCACATAGCGTTTATTGGGCGCCACAGCGAGTGCCGTGATGCCGCGTCCATTGGTCTCAACGCCGTGGAGGAATTGCTGCTCCTTGGACTCGAGATTGTACACGATGACGTTGTGGCCGCACGGATACACGAGCACGCCCTCCTCTGCGAACGCGACGTTGTTGTGCACGCCGCCCTTGAGGCCGAAGAAGTGGCTACACGACAGCAGCATTAGCCTTCAATAGTGAGTCCCAGATATTCTACGCTATTCGCTTACCGGTGGACGAGTCCAGGCGCGCTGCTGTTGCTGGTGCCTCCTCCCGCCATGGTCAAAAGTTGAAGTGGCTCGCGTCGTTTCGCAGGAAACCTATAGATGGTGTGTTGAACACCAGATGGAGTGCACCACACCACGCGTACCACCATCTCGGTACACTCGTTGGCCTTGCTCCACCACGTGATTCCTCGCTTCCCCTCTGGCGTCCAGTGGCTTGTAGAGGCAGAATCTTCGACCTCGACGAGCAGGTGAGGGCCGCCGCGCTGCGGTTGCGGGCCCACACGTCACGCAGAGACCCCTAGCGACTCGTGACGCGGGGGAATCGCGTCTCGTTGGCTGCTAGAACCCCTTTTAGATGGTTGTAGCAATGGCATTGACGCTCTGTGTGTGCTTTTATTGGTTTTCAGACCCGACTCAGCGATTCAAACCATGTCGGAACTCGTGCAGAAGCACCTGGCGGTGCAGGACCTGACCAAGCTCAAGATTGAGGAGCTCACGCCGCTCACGCCGGAGGTTATCAGTCGCCAGGTGCGTCCCATTGCCCAAACCTGTAGCCTTGCAGGTTGGTTTATTGACAATTGCTGCGTGCCAGGCCACTATCAACATCGGAACCATCGGCCACGTCGCCCACGGCAAGTCCACAGTGGTCAAGGCCATCTCGGGCGTGCAGACGGTGCGCTTCAAGAACGAGCTGGAGCGGAACATCACCATCAAGCTCGGCTATGCCAACGCCAAGATCTACCGCGCCGAGAACGGCACGGGCATTGGCTGTTACCGCGCGTTCGGCAGCTCCAAGCCCGACCGCTTCGTGGACGAGAACGACGAGAAGACGGTGTGGGTGCTGCAGCGTCACGTGTCCTTCGTGGATTGCCCCGGGCACGACATTCTCATGGCCACGATGCTCAACGGTGCCGCCGTCATGGATGCCGCCCTCCTGCTTGTCGCCGGTAACGAGGTGTGCCCCCAGCCCCAGACGTCGGAGCACCTGGCTGCTATTGAGATCATGCGCTTGCAGAACATCATCATCTTGCAGAACAAGGTGGACCTGATCAAGGAGGACGTCGCCGTGGCCCAGCACGAGCAGATCAAGAAGTTCGTGGCCGGCACGGTCGCCCACGACGCCCCCATTATCCCCATCTCGGCCGTGCTGAAGTATAACGTGGACGTGGTGTGCGAGTACATCTGCCGCAACATCCCCATCCCGAAGCGCGACTTCACCTCGAAGCCGAAGCTGATTGTCATCCGTTCGTTCGATGTCAACAAGCCCGGCGAGGATGTCGAGAACCTTAAGGGTGGTGTTGCTGGCGGTTCCATCCTGGAGGGTGTGCTGCGTGTTGGCGACGAGATTGAGGTTCGCCCTGGTATCGTCAGCAAGGACGAGGAAGGCAAGATGACGTGCGTGCCCATTTTCTCGCGCATCGTGTCGCTGTACGCTGAGAAGAACGACCTGCAGTTTGCTGTCCCCGGTGGACTGATTGGTGTAGGAACGCACATTGACCCGACGCTCACGCGTTCGGATCGTCTGGTGGGCCAGGTGCTGGGTCTGAAGGGCAGCCTCCCGCACGTGTTCACGGAGCTGGAAATCAACTTCTATCTGCTCAAGCGTCTGCTTGGTGTGAAGACCCAGGAGGGCAGCAAGGCCTCCAAGGTGCAGAAGCTGTCGAAGGCTGAGGTGCTCATGGTGAACATTGGATCCACGGCCACGGGCGGCAAGGTGCTGGCTGTGAAGCAGGATCTTGCCAAGATTCTACTCACGGTCCCCGTGTGCACGCAGGAGGGAGAGAAGATTGCTATCAGTCGCCGAATTGACAAGCATTGGCGCCTCATCGGTTGGGGCCAGATCCGCCGTGGCAGCCGGATCGAGATCGCCGAGTCCGAATAGATACATAGTATCCCGCCCTGTCCTCCTCGTGTCGCTGCAGAGATCAAGTCGTCGAGCGCGCCACAATACAGGAAGCAAGGAAAGGATCAGATGGAGATGGAAGAGAAAATGCGGGGTCTGCAGCTCGTGTAGTTATGGTAATTCCAGTCTCATGCATTTCGTCCCCTCGTTCCGCGTTTTACAAGTAGTGCACTACCAGAATTTCTTCACGGGTTGAGCAGATAAAGCAAACGTGTATGACTTGCAAGCATGCCACAGCTGTCTATCTAGCACAGGATTGATAGCGGAAACATGATTCTTTCCGCCACTACTTATCTAATGCACTGCGATAAAGGGCATCAGCACGAACCTACTCACTACAGCAACGACCTTACTGGGCGTACACGTAGATGGCAGGCTTGCCTGGCGAGGCCGTCTCCAACTTCTTCGCGTCCGCGTTCGGGATCTCCTCGCCCACGTAGTAGAACTGCACAAAATAATCAACGGCAAAAGTTAGAGCTACACAAGTGACAACCTAAACATGATTGCAGCATCGTACGTCAATGTCCTGAAGGTCCAGCGACCGGCAGAGGTACATCTTGTTGGAGGCAAGCACGCTCTTCTGGTCGTACGGCATCCTGCATTGACAAAAACAATACCAGTGAGTAAATCTGCTAGCCTTAATGTACAGGACACGAAAGTTAACGTACCGCAGCTCCAGGGCCTCACGGCCACGCAGCTCAGCCTCCGCCTTCACGAAAGCAGCAAACTGCATCACATTCTTCGTAAGTTTCTTCAGCGAGTCGTCCTTGGTGATCTCGCCCTTAAGTTGCTTCATGAAGTCGGCCGGGAACTGCTTCGTCGCATCATCGAACACACTGTCCATGAACACGAGCACCTTTTGCTGCCACTCCGGGAACTCCGTAGACAGGTACACCTGGGCGTGGGTAGGCTTCTTGGCTGGCTCGGCCGGGGCAGCTCCCTTCTTTCCCTTCTTCTTGCTGCCGCTCTTGGCGAGCACCTCACGGAAACCGCGAGTAGTTTTGTTCAGGAAGTCGCCCGCCCGCAGGAGATTGTGGTCGACCTCCTCAGCCTCAGGCCAGGAGGCCACAGAAATGAAGCCATCCTTGCCAATAGCGGTCCACATGTACTCGCAGAAATGCGGGCAAATGGGGGAGAACATGATGAGCTGCGACTCGATGAAGCGCAGGATAACGTCATGGTGCATCGGCACCTCACTGCGGCTACAGATGTCACGGTACGCGTCACGGGCGATCTGGTACTCGAAGAAACCCGAGTGGAGACCCTCACGCCACTGAAGGCGGTCGTAGAACGACGCCGTCACGTTAATGAGGTTGTTCATCTGGTTCATGAACACCTTGTCGTTGAAGTTGAACTCGCCCGTGCGCAGCGACGCCTTGTCCTCCACGGTCTTCTTAATCCACTCTTCCTCGGTGGTGAGACGCAGGATAGCCATACGGCACGTGTCCAGCGCGTAGTTAGCGTCGTCCATGCCGTCACCGGCGTCGGCACAGGCGAAACGAGTGGCATCAGCACCGAATTCAGCAGCGCAGTCCTTGAGCGTAAGGAAGTTGCCCAGGGACTTGGACATCTTCTTGCCGTCCACCTGCACGTGGCCGTTCGTGAAGAAACCGCGAGGCCATTTGGACGGGTCGTCACGCCAGATCTCGGCGTGGTTGTACAGGCACATCGTCAAGTGATTGCGGATCAGGTCCTTGCCAGAAGCACGGACATCGACGGGGTACCAGTACTCAAACTCGGCACGGATCTGCTTCAGCACGTCCAGCGGGATCGTGGACTCCACGGGAGGCGACGCCTTCAGGAAGATGTAGTCGAACACCTCCTTAGTCATCTGCTCAGGCTTGATGCCGTGCGGGCCCAGCTTCGAGCCGTCTAGGTTGGCCTGCAGGTGGTGCGCGATCGTGTAGTACGCCATGTAGATGGTCGAGTCCGTGAGCGACTCCACCACAAACTCGGGATCCCAAGGAAGGCGCGTGCCTAGACCAGCCTGGCGACACGGCGCCCACTCCTTGAGCCAGCCCAGGGTGGACTTGTACTCACCAAGAGCCACCGGGTTGTACGCGTCGAATCTCTTCGGGTCGCTGATGTGGTCCATAACGCGCTTCTTCCAGTCCTCCGCGCCGTACGTCAGGTACCACTGGTCGAGGTGGGCAACAACGCACTCGTCACCACTGCGCGACATCACAAGCGATTCAGGCTCCCAGTACGGGATACCGTTGCCAGAGTCAAGCAGCTCTTGGCGCATGACGGCCTTAGCGTCGCACACCTTCTGGCCCTTCTGCGAGCCGACAATGAGCACGCCCTCGTAAAAGCCCTTGAGGTACACGAGCTCCTTGGCCTTGGCCAGCTTGTCCTTGTCGTTCTGTGAGACGATCTTCAGGTCGTTGCAGACCTTCTCGGCAGCCATGTCGCCGAAGCCCGGGATCTCGATGATCGGCACGGGCTCGAACGGAAGCACCATGTAGTCGGCAATGCCGTACTTCTCACGCAGAGCAGGTTTCTGCTTCAGGTCGCGGAAGGCGGCAAAGTCATCTGGCGAGTCGGACGGCACGCTCATGACCACACCCGTACCCTTGCCCATGGAGATGGTGAGCAGCGGCAGCGTGTAGATCGTGTCGTACGGCGCGTTGGGCGACGACAGGGGGAGGCCCAGCAGGTCCCAGCCCTTCATCTCAAGCAGACACTCCTCCTTGCCCCAGACGCGCGAGTACTCCTGGTGTGCCAGGTTGCGGGCCGCGCGGCGGCTCATCACGAACACATCGTTGTCGTCGTTGATGAGGAAAGCGCCGTAGTCGCCCTCGGGCAGCACAAAGCAGTTGGTCTGTCCGTACAGCGTCTCAGGACGCAGCGTGGCGGCGGCGAGGTACACCTTCTTGCCCGCGAGCGCGGCGAGCTTCTCCGGGAGCGGCTCCTGCACGCGCAGCTTGGCGAGCGTGTACTCCTGCGGGCCCACGCCCTCCCCCGAGGCACGGTCGTGGTCGGCACAGCTCTGTCCGTCCAGGATGGAGTAGACATTGGGGCGCTTTCCACGCACGACGCGGCCGCGCTCGTTGAGCTTGTTGAGCTGCCATGTGACGAACGCGTCGTAGAACGGGTTCACGTCCGTGGTGATGAAGGAGCGGCGCCAGTCGATGTTCATGCCGAAACGCTTGAGGTCCTCAATGGCGTGCGGCGGGAAGTACTGCAGCCAGTAGAGCGGGTCGTGGAACTTGGGGATCTCGTCCTCGGGCACGTGCGAGATCTTGAGGATGTCGTACTGGTGCACGACGCCGCCCGTCTTGGCCGCAGCCTTGGACTTCTTGCCGTGGGCCTTGTCCAGCGATCCTTCGGTGCTCTTCTTGGCTGCAGGCTTCTTCTCGTCCTCCAGATCCCGTGAGAAGTCGGGCGGACATCCGTACTGTTCCAGTTCGCGCTTGAGCTTGTTTGCAGCTGCTTGGATGGGCATTCCAGTGCAGTGGAAGCTAAAGGGGAAGATGACGTTCTCGCCTTTAAGGCGGTGGTACCGGGAGGCGAATTCCACCTTCATGAGCGTGAACAGGTGGCCCACGTGCAGGTACCCGTTCATGTACGGGTACGGGAACGTCACCATATACTTGGGCTTGCTCGGGTCCGGGTTCGACTCGAAGAGCTTCACGGCGTCCCACTTGGCGATGACCTCGTGCTCGATATCGATTAGGTGGTCGCGACGCGCCATCTTCTTGACGGGCGCGCCCTCCTCGAGCTGCACGTCCTCCATCTTGGCCGTCATGTTGTCCATTCTCGCGGGCGGAAAAGCAGCCAGGGGGCTATTGGTGGCCAACGAAAGATTGAGATTGATCAAAGATGGCTACTGCGAAATTCGACTAAGTACGAATACACAAGAAAGGAGGCCGCGCGCAACAAGAACCGATGAAGTGCGGGGACAGTTTGCGCAACGGCAACAGTGAAGGTGAGATGTTGCAGACAGCTGTGCTGGTGCCTTTGCACGCCGCGTACGAAAGTCTAAGGCAAATATTGAGGGAAAATTCCTCTTAATGCCCTTATTTATCTACAAATTAACAGTTCACTAACTAATTCGACCTAAATCCTTAATGGTATTATACTAGAAAAATCATGAAAAATCATTAAATATTGACATATATACAAGTACATGTACCAAATTCAAGATCTTTTTAATCAAGCAACAACTTGTGAGAAGGCCACGTAAAGAGTAGCGTGCCGACAAGACATTGCGTGTGAGCTTACCCGCAGCTGCCGAGCGAAGCCATCGACAAGGATGACCATCATGCGAGCTTGAAGTAGGAAACCTTCAAGCAAGGACTACACATGTGACGGGGTCACACAGCACCTTGCACAGAGGAAGTGTGCTCAGGAGTATACAAACTCTAAGTTGTGAATTGTTGCTCCGTGATGTATGGCTCCGCGTGCTGCGGGTCGTGACCACCATGCGCTGAGCAGTGCTTCCTAAAAATATATGGCATTTCCATATATGGCCATATTTTGAGACGCATAATGTATTTTCTGCCTACGATGTTTTTACCCTCCTGTAACGGGGTCCCACAAGAGTGCCCTGTCACTAAGTGGAGGCCCTGTGGTGTGGACACACCACAGCCACGGATGGCTACATGCCCTCNAAGCCAACCAATAGAATAACATCTAGGAAACTCTATAAGTGACTTGCATTTAGTATTAGAAATGATTTCGAGTAAGCTATAAATATAGTCAGTCTTAAATCTACCTTACTCTTGGTAAATCGTCCCCTTTGGCCAGGGACTTGTGAACTGCCGTTCACTAGGAGTTTGTATACTCCGTAGCACACTTCCTCTGTGCAAGGTGCCGTGTGACCCCGTCACACCTCCCATAATGTATGTTAACATGCAACCAGAAAACATTATTTATGGCGGTGACATTCAAGGTAAGACTTTTGTGGACAAGAATTTTCTAGCGTACAAGTATCTTATCGTACAGTATATTCCGTCTACCTCGTTAAGATGCTGTTCAGCCAAGCGAAGGTGGTGCTGCCCCCACTTCGCCAGCCG
>KV740810.1:0-18354 GCA_000468175.2 Phytophthora cryptogea
CACTGCATTGGAAACTCAACGTCATGGCTGCGTTAGAGGCGCAGAAACCGACGAGCGTTGGCTGTCGTGAGTTTGGCGATCTCTTGAGGCGAGCGACCGAGCGCAGAGGCGACAGCTTGCGCGACGAGGGGCATGGCACTGGGCACGTTCGGGTACTGCTTCTTGGGGTCTTTTTGTTCGGCACGTCGACACTTGGAGAACCCCATGTACGGCGCGTCAGTCTCCAGCACAAGACGGTTTAACGGGATGTGTTTGACCATCTCCTTCAATTCAGCACCTTGTTTCTTGCAAATGAACCCCGTGATTCCAATGTACCAATCGTCTCCACGTGCGATGTAAGCCTTGAGTTCCGCTTCGTTGCCCGTGAAGCAGTGTACAACCGCCGGTGGGAAATAGCCATCAAACTTCTCAGCAGCTTCATCAACCAACCGGATAAAGTCTTCGTGAGCCAGTCGCTCGTGAAGGAACAATGGCTTTTTCAACTTGCACGCCATTGTAAGCAGCTCTGCGAACCACTTCTTCTGGAACTCTGGGTCTGGGAAACTGGGCGAGTAGTCCAATCCACACTCCCCCACTGCTCGAACCTGTTCCAACTGCATCAGATCTTGTAGAGTTGTTAACTCCTGCTGCGTGGGCATTGCTCGTGCATTGTACGGATGCACTCCAGCCGTCGGGAAGAGTTTGGTCGGATGTTGACTGCAAAGTTCAATGGCTCGTTGGGATTCCTCAATGGTAGCACCCGGTACCAGCATCTGCTGCACGCCCACAGCTTCGGCATGTTGCATTAGAGTTTCCACATTGTCCCGAAGGTCTTCGTGCGTTAAATTGCAGTCGAAGTCGAAGAGTTCCAGAGTTGGGTCTTTGACAGGTGTCGACTTGGGTTTTTCAGCCATTTTCGAGCTTCTAGACGTCGGTTTGCGGTGGGATTTTCGGTAGTGCTTGGTCACGTGGTGGGTTGTGGCGTGGTGCACGTAGTACCAGGCGTTGGTGGACAGTTCGTGTGTGGGGGGCAACTCCGGAATCGTGCGGGGTGTCATGAACTGCTGATCGGTTTTGGGATGATTTAGATCTAATTTTGTGTGTACACATATTTTAGTCCGTAGCATGAAGAGACGTAGAGTTTTTCTAGGATGGAGGACGAAGATGTTGACGATGTGCCTGGCTTCAGTGGCATGAGGTTTTGTGGTGTAGTTGTTGGTTACGGACTATTTTACTGGTTGGAAGCTGAAATTGCGTTGATTTGTGGTGAAATGTAGGAATTCGTGGAGTGTGGAGGCCATCGAGGCGGCGGTGGACAGACAAATTGCAAAACTTTCTTCACTTTCAGTGGATGGAGACAATTGGAACGTTGAAGACTTGGAAGATGAAGAAAATAACTCAGAATTGACTAGTGACGGGTTTGTGAGTCACCAACCGCAATATCGACAGGCACTTGTGGGTAAAAAGCTGAGGTTGCTACAGAAGCAGTTGCAACAACGTGACAAAATGGTGCAAAGGTTGCAAACAGCACAAACGCAGGCTGAAGCTACGATTGCGAATCTGAAAAACGAGTTGCAATCCGCACAACAGGAATTGGCGTCTGCTCAAGAAGAGTGGGAAGAGGAAAAGGAGACGATTTTGAGGTTTCGAGGCGCTCCAGGTGGCGGTGGGAAGAGCGCGATGATGCAACTGAAACTTGGCCTCGCCACCTCTGGAGGCGTGAGAAATGGGTCGCGAATGACGGAGGCCGATGCTCAAAGACAACGAGAGATGCGACAACAAATGCTGAATGGAGCGGCTGACGCGCAGGAAATGCTCGAAGCGGATTTTGGAGATGGTACGAATCAAACCGCGGTGAGAGGTATCCGCTTGAAGTGGAAAAAGTTTAGGTTGTTCTTGCAAAGACGCTTGTACCCGTTTACGACCGATATTCGGCAGATTGAAGCGCAATTTGGGTCCTCCGTGGCGTCATACTTTCGATTTTTCGGCTGGATCATTATGACATTTATCGTCATTTCGATCCCGTGTTTCGTATTTCTTGTGCTACATATTTTGTATCTTGTCAAGCAGGTAAGTTGCACTGAATTGATACTCTCGAGGAACTTGAACTGATTTTGGAAATTATGACTAGCCGTCTAGCGTGACCTGGTTGGAGTATTCGGGTGTTATGCCAACATTTCTCCAGCTTCCTGGTTACCATCCTGACGAATCATTCCTGTACTCGGTTCGAACATGATCGTCAATGCGCAGTTCTGTAAAGGTTCATGGAGTGCTTATGTGGGTTTGTTACTGTAGGTCATCCTCCTGTGTATGGAAGTCCTTCTACTCCTTTTTACTATCCGCAAATGGGTAGCAGAAGATCGTTTGTCCAAGACAGTTCAAGCTGTTGAAAATGCCAGCGAGAAGGTAAGTTTGATACATCAAAATAATACGTGGAAGTACTTCAGTAGTGACTAACCCAAACATGACTTGTGGCAGCCAAAATACAGCAGAATTTTATTGAATGCGTGGGATCTTTCACTGACTACACATGATGTGAGTATTTTTCCACTCTTTACTGCCGTTGATTGCGAGCTGCGCTGACTAGTTTATGAGTTATCAGCAAGTAAGTGACCTGAAGAAGACGATCGCTGAGCAAGTAAAGTTAGCCGTGGAGGAGGAAAAGCGCGCCGAAACAATCAAGTTAAGGACCAAGTACGTTTAATCTCTTGCCTTTAACTGTTTCCTAGTGTTTCTGACGAAATCTTGCTTTCAGGAAGCAGAAGTACATTTTGTACGCACGCCGTTTTGTCGCCTTCGTGTTCTACGTGGCTATTCAAGCTGCGAGCTGGTATTTGATCATCCTGCTTACCACACAGTCGTCACAGCTGCAACTTGAAATTGCTGAGAAGGCGGCGATTTTCGCGCCCTACGCCAGCAGCATCGTCCCTGCAGTGGTGACAGTGATCAATGCAATTTTGCCCAAGCTCATTTCATTGCTAACAGCTATCGAGAAATGGGATGATGTAGGGTTCGCAATCAAAGCAATGGTGACGCGGTTATATCTGGCTAAGGTTTTGAATGTGCTGATTCAATTGTTCTCGTTTGCCCTGTTGCTGGACCCGATACTTCTTACTTCAACACAAAGTATCCTGGAGTTGCTGACGTTCGATGGATCTGTGGTTCGCCAAAATGTTATGCTCCAGTTCAAGTCCGAGAGTTTTTCGTGCAGAGCTGAGCAAGCATCGACAGGTTTGCTGACTCTCGTGGTGACCGATTTTAGTGTTAGCAAAGCGATGGCACTCTTCTCGCCGTTGGCAGGTGTGGTTATCAACAAGTTGAAAGCCTTATGGCAAAATTTTCGTGAAAGGCGAGCTTTGGCTAAGATTGCAAAGTCAAGTTCCAAGGTCGCACCTGACGGTTTTGGTGTACCAGATCAGGTTACTAGTGATGAATTAATCACACGTGGCAACATCAATAAGATTGAAGTCTCGACGGGTATGACCACTGGGCCTCAGACGTCTACAGAAAAAGTTGTGGTGCCGACCCAGAGTTTGGTGACCAAATCTGAATTTCTTGTCCCCCAGAAAATGGTTGCATTGTTATATTCGTGCACGATTGCACTTGTGGCGATACCTCTTGCTCCAACGGTGGCTCTATTAGCTCTGACGCTACATGTAGCAAACTTCAAATTTGACAAATTCATTCTCATGGTACGAGCAAGTAAAATCAGTTTTTAGTGTCGTACTTGCTAACTGTGGTTTATCTGGATTGCATGCAGCACCTGCAGAAGAAGCCTGCTAATCCCTGGGGTGCGAAAGATGCTGGTAGCTTCTTCATCAAGTTTTACTTCAGCACGGTTCTCATTTTCCTGAGCTTCACTCACTTCTTCCTGATCAACACTCGACTGCCGAAACAGTGTCAGATCCAGGATCTTCACGGATCTACCAGTGATAACCTGCTTTGTATTGCAAACAGCTACGACGCTACTCAGAAACTGTGTTCAATTGACCCCCACCAACCATCGGTACGACTCGCTGAACTGCTTTCGCTCGAAGACATGTTCAGTGACTCATTATTATTGTGCTGGTGTGAATGTCCAGAGCTCATACTTCCTTAATGGGCCGGAGTGCTCTGCTGGCTATCCTCTATGCGTTTGTGAATACGCTTGTGGGCCGTTCGTTGAAGTGGCAAAAGGTTACACTCCGCTGCTGAGCTACATCACGTCCTCAGGTGTTGCATCCGCGTTTTATTCGCTGGTACTTAACAATTTTGTGTCGTGGGCGTTCTTGTTCATTTTCCTGCTTTCCATCTTCTTCCTTCGCAACTCGCTCACGGTCTACATCGTACGTAAACATCCACATGCGAAGTATCGCGTCACGATTGTTGACATGGTTTGTTGCTCGTTGGCGTAGATGACCACTTTCCAGCGCGAACAGGATGTGGCGCTAACCTTTTCATCATTGCGAAGGAAAATCAAGCAACTTGAGAATCGCTTGCGCCTCCAGAAAATGGGAGGGCGAACAGAGGGCGATTCGAATGAAAGTGCTGACCGCTGAGCTCAAGTAAATATTCAAACCGCAATTACATTGTTTCGTTGAGTCCCTTGTTAGGATAAGCTGCGTTGTTTGCCTACGGAGACAAGCAAAAAGTACGGAGTCTGTTGAGCGTAATACCCCCAGTCTGCGTGTGTTTTTGTATCCGCTAACTCGAGCTGGATGACTCCGACCCAGAAGATGACTCCTCCACCTCGAAGCAAGGCATCATGCGAAGGTTCGCCAAGTCATCCAAGGCTGTCATACCCTTCAGGAACTCGCTGTTGGCGGTCAGCCAGTCGTCCTCCAAAATGCCTTCCGTGAACGTACCGGCCTTGTCCGCAGGGTTGAACTGGTAGGCACTTTCAGGATTCAAAGACCACACAAAGCCACCGGCCCAGCCGCTCTCCACGATCACCTCCATGCTCAGATCCGTGCAACGCTTAGTAGTGAGTTCAGGGTGCAAATCCTTCGAGTACAGTCCGCCAAATTCTCCCAGCAGCAACGCGGACGAGTTATCGTTGGCCAAAAAGCCAAACATGTCGGCCATTGTGGCCTTGATACGACTTTTAAGCGTAGCGTCGTCGATTTCCACATAGTCAGCGATTGCACCGTTCGAGGCTTGGGTGCCGCCATCGTAAAAGTATGACTGCGGGTACACGGCCGGCGTGTAGTAGTGTGGCGCATAGACCACTTTGTTATCCGTGCTGAACGTGAGAGGGTAGTCGGCCGCATCCTGCAAACCGCCACCGTACCAATCATAGTAATCGTACTTGGTACCGTCGATCGTGACGGTGTGGTCGGCATTGATGCCTTCGACGAAGCCCATCCAGCTGGAGCAGCCATCCAGCATACGGTTGGCAATCTTCTTCGCTCCCGCGTGGAAATCCGTGTCGGATCCATCACCCCACGTCGCCTTCGAGGGCTCATTCTTGACATCAATACCAATAATGTTCCAGTACGTCTCGCTGCAGAGGTTCTTCGTGAGCGTGTCAATAGCATCCAGGAAGTCATCCTCAGAGATATCGTCGCTGTACCAAAGACTTCCGCTGTCCGTGGACGTCAGCGTGTGCATACTCAGCAGCACGCCAATATTGCGGTAGGCCAGCACCTTCACGATACTCTTCAACAGCGACATGTAATTCTTGACCGAGATCGCGCGGTTCTCTGCTGTGTTGATCAGAGACGTCTCCGGTTTTGCATTGGTGAGGATCCAATTGACACAAAGTGGGAGACGCACAGCATTGAACTTGTTGTCGGCCAGGAAGGACGCGACCTGGTACGCGGTCGTGCCGTTTTCCATATTGTCCCAGAGTCCCAATGGGATGGCGGTGCCCGTCTCCATACCGAACCAATTGATGCCTTTAATATCGAATGGTACCTCCGTTCCATTGGCCGACACGGCCACAATTCGGCCGTTCTTGCTTTGATAATCAGGCAATTCGCAGCCCATATCAGGGTACGCGTTGGGATTTCCCACTGCTCCATCATCTGATACCAAGTCACTGCCGCTGCCACTTGCACCGCCCGAGATCTTCTCACTGTCCGCTTTACGTTGGGCATAATCCTCTTGACGGGTTGTGGCCGTATCGCTCGCGTGCAAGGCCGAAAACGTGATCCCCGCCACAGCGCCACCAATAACTAAAATCAGTAGTAAAATGCCTGGCCACATCTAATCAACATTTAAAAATTAGACCCACAAAACGACAGATTCTAAAAATAGTCCCAATTGTAACGTACCCGATAGCGTCCATTGTACTTCTGGTGGGTCTTCTCAATGAACCCGGGAGCAGGTTCACTGATAGCTTCAATGTTGCGATCGAGCAGCGACCCACGCGTAAAGGCTCCAGCTGCAGCGCCTGCCGTGGCAGCCGCCGGTCCATTGCCGCTGTTGGAATATTGGGACCCACGCGGAGAATTGGCGCCGCCCATGACGCTAAAGCGGTTGGCGCCGTGGGTACCGTAGCCACCCACAGCTCCGTACGTCTGCGCCTCGACCGGTTCGCGGAAAACCTCTCGCGCTGGGGCTTGTGGGATGAAATCCTGCTCGGGAATGTCCCTCGAGTCCTCGCGGTTGAGCATGGCGCTGTAATTGTAAGTGGGCGAGCCCAGCATCTCGCTCGACGTGACCAGAGAGGCCGCGGGCGAGTCCACGTCGAACTCTTCTTCGTGCTGACGCCGCATTGGGAGCAACTGCGCTGGCTTGCGACGCAAATGCCAAAGTGGATGAACTGGATGGCGTTGTGGCACTCGGCGTGCAGTGCGGATCCCTGCGCCAATAGTAGAATCAAGAGGAATGAAACTGCCGAAATTTGGAATGGGTGAGACGGGTCCACCTGAGTTTAGTGATGCTTCTCGCCAATCAGGCACTGCTGTTACTATTGAAAGATTAACATCCGTCGACAGGTTCGTATTGGTGAGGACTGTATTTGCTGAGAGGGGTAGGGGATTGGACAGAATCTGAAAACACAAAAATCAAGCAGCACCATTAGGTTCAAATTGATTAAGGAGAGGAAGGAATCGCGCTCGGACAGTGAAGGCGAGAAGGCGAGGAAGGTTCGTGGTGGTGTTTGGGCGGCGGTGGCGCCTACAGCACGTTTTGATAGCGGTGATATCGTAGATAATGTCATATCCGAGCTCTTGATACAGGCGCCAACGCTGTAGCTGTGTCCAACATCAGACAGGATGTCTGTGATGTCGATGCCAAGTTCCGTGGACATGATCGCTTCCTCAGACTTCCCCACAAGAGATTCGGGCGAGATAGAAGACTTGAAAGACGTGTATGGTTGGTGTGCGAACCGATCGAACGCCCATAGTTTTCATAACGTTTGAGAAGACACTACAGTAGTATGCCTTCAAGATGCGGAGGTCAACAATGTTAGAAGCAAATGTATCACTTCACTGTTTACTTCCTACTTAAAAATTCTAACTACTTGCCGATTAACTGAGACCGCACTCAGTTCGCTGTACCAACGACAAACGAGCGCCAGGAAAAATAAATGGATCAGCGGTGTATTGAGGCACACTTAGTGTATGTTGAAGTGGCCGCTAGTCTAGTCGGAACCTGACGATCCCGAATCCGAGTCCTCAGTCTCGAAACACGGCATCATGCGCAGGTTCTCCAGGTCGTTCATGGCAACGAGACCTTCCAGAAACTCGCTGTTGGCCGTAAGCCAGTCGTCCTCCAGCACACCTTCTGTGAACGTGCCGTACGTATCGGCTGGGTTGTACTGGTACGCGCTCTCGGGGTTCAGTGACCACACGAAGCCGCCGGCCCAGCCGTTCTCCACCATGATGTCGATCGAATACTCCGTGCAACGCTGGGTCGTGAGCTCTGGGTGCAAATCCTTCGAGTACAGGCCGCCAAACTCACCAAGCAACAGTGCGGCCGACTTGTTGTCCGCAATAAAGCCAAACATTTCGTCCATCGTGGACGAAATTCGCGTTTTCAGAGATGAATTCGACAGCTCCACGTAGTCGGTCAGCTCGCCATTATCACCGGTCGTGCCACCACCATAGAGATAGCTCTGTGGGTATACGGCAGGAGTGTAGTAGTGAGGTGCGTACACGACCTTGTTTTCTGTCGTGAACTCTACCGGGTACTCGTTCGCCTTCTGCAGACCACTGCCGTACCAGTCATAAAAGCTGTAGTCTGTATCATCAATTGTTAGTGTGTGTGACGCGTAAACGCCTTCCACAAAGCCCATCCAGTTCGAGCAGCCCTTCAGCATGCGGTTTCCAATGGTTTGAGCACCTTCACGCCAGTCCGTGTCTTCGCCGTCACCCCATGTACCTTCGTACGGCTCATTTTTCAGGTCAAGCCCGATGACGTTCCAGTAGGTCTTGCTGCAGAGATCCCCAGTGAGAGTGTCGACAGCGTCTAAGAAGTCACTCTGTGTGATGTTGTCGCTGTACCAGAGCCCACCATCATCCGTCGGCGTCAGTGTGTGTAAACTGATGAGCACCCCGATTTGGCGGTAAGCCAGTGCCTTGATCAGGCTTTTGAGGAGGGACATGTAGTTCTCGATGGAGATGGCACTGTTTTCGGCTGTGTTGATCAGCAATGACTCGGGTACTTTGTTCGTGAGGATCCAGTTGATGCACAGCGGCAATCGCACCACATTAAACTTGTTCTTCTCGAGGAAATACGCAATCTGGTACGCGGTCGTACCGTTCTCCGAGTTATCCCAAAGTCCAAGCGGAATGGCTGTACCTGTTTCCATACCGAACCAATTGATGCCCTTGATGTTCACTACCACCTCAGTTCCATTCGAGGCTACTGCATACATGTGTCCATCCTTGCTCTGGTAGTCGGGCATCTCGCAGCCCATGTCCGGGTATGAATTTGGGTTGCCAACTTCGCCGTCCGACACGAGATCGCTACCACTGCCACTCGCACCACCAGTGATGGCCGAGGCACTAGCCTTTCGCTTAGCGTAAGCCTCTTGGCGAGCCGTGCTCGTATTGTGGGTGTGAATCGCTGCAAACGTAATAGCCACGGCACCACCAATGATGATCACCAAATGAAGAATAACACCCGGCCATCGCTGCAGTACATCAAATTCGAAAAAGGTAAGTATACGCAACGAGATCAGTTCAAAGACATCTGAACAGCACAAACAAATTGCCGCGTACCCGATAGCGAGCCTTGTAGTGGTGCGTCTTGGAAATAAACTCTGCACCGGCAGGTTCCCTGACTGCCTCGATATTTCGTTCCATCATCGACGGGCGGACTAATGCAGCCGGCGCGGCAGCAACCATACCGACGCAACTGCCCGCTTCACTCGAGTGATTGCCATTTTCACCTGAATACGAGAACGTCACTCGGAATGGCGGCTCTGCATTGAACTCGGTTGGACGAGCACTGTACGAGTAGCCACCTCGGTCGCTGATAGTCTGCGCCTCCGACGGCGCACGGAAGATTTCTCGAGCTGGGGCCTGTCGGATGTAGTCCTGGTCTGGGACGTCGTGCGAGTCTCCACGACTGAGCATGGCGCTGTAGTGGTTGGCGGGTGAATCCAGCATTTCGCTCGAGCTAACGGGGGAGTCCACCGCTGCTTCTGTGCCTCGCCGTTCGACCGCCATGCTGTCAATTGTGCTGTTGGTCCTGCGCTCCAGTCCACGAATGCTCTTGCGAAGGAAAATACTAGAGTGAACTGGGCCCGCCCCGCCCCGCGCTAGTCGTCCGAGCTTTGTGCCGGGCGCGTCCATGGTGACCAGGAGGTCTGCTGTCATACGCTGTGGCCAAAGCCGCCGATGGACCTGCGCGCCTACAAAAACCAACATGTTTTTCGCAGACTGGACTCCGTCTTGATCGGAGGAAGCGATTGCAACGTGCACAGCGTGCACGAACTCAATCTTTCCGATACCTTTTGATGCTCGTGGATAAGGAAGGCACCGCACTCCTATCCAAGCCAGCCGAACATCCAGGCGAACGCAATTGTTGGGCACTCGCCTCACGACAGAGACAGTATTGCCACTTGCAGCAGCAACAGCAACAGGTGCGTTGGAGCTGCCCAGAGCAAAACGCCATTGCTGGTCTCCGCATTTCAGTCTCGTCACACAGAAACTTCACAGTTTCGAGGAGCAGGTAACTGTGACTGCACCACCCTGACGAGTTCTGCATGTCGACACTTCTCCCAGTGTGAAGGCGGCCACCGCAGTCAAGAGGGTCTTCCTGCATCGCACCCGATGCCAGGTCTCTTGGAGCGAGTCGTCTATGATGCACAAGCGAGAATCTGAGTCCGAGAGAGCGAGCGTCTGATTCTGCATCCGTTGTGGCAATGACAACCAGGCGGCGGTTTCGATTGGCGTTGAAGTGGCCCGCGATCTTCTTCCTGGCGGAGAAGTCGTCTCTACATGAGTAAGGTTGTTGCTTCTGCTGCTGGGAAGCGAGCGCACGGGCGCTTTGCAGTGCATCAGAGCGGGTGGTTGTGCGCTGCAGGCGGAGACCATGCTCGTGCTCTGCATGCAGCAAAGTTGCTTGTCGGCGTTGCAGCCCAGCATCCAAGGATGCCGTGAGAGGGCCAATGACATACAAACTACCGTCAACCTGCGAATTCGGTACTATCCGTTTTCAAAGGGTATGTTCGAATCAGAGCGTATCCTTTTTATGGAAAAAGTGGGACGACGGGGAGATGGGTCGCGTCCCGCCCTGTTCACGGAAAGGCGCGTCAACCTTGGCGCCATCGCCAGCCAACCCACTTCGTAACTCGTCGCGCGAGCCACAACCTCGAGGTTGGGTCCAGCTGCAGTGTGAAAGTGATCCCCAGCCAGCCGTAGCGTGTATCAAGCAGATCGTCATCTTCCCCTTCCTCGTCATGGGCGTCGTGTTCCAGTCCATTGACCACCACGAGGCCATCCAGGCCGAAGCTTCGCCCGAGCTGGCGCCGCTCGACGCCTGGAGCTGCAAGGTGCAGGCCAGCACCACTACCACAACGTGCGTGCAAAGAGAGCGTCGTACATGTAGAACTGGCCTTAAACGTTGCCGTCCTCATCGTGCAATTGTCTGCTTGCTTTCATTTCCTTCAGGCTCGCACTCTCGCACTGCCCTCTGCTGTCACTCCAGGACAAGAGTAACGAGGACATGCTTTTCGGCGGACAGCAACGAACCAAGCAACTCCGCAAGCGCTGGGCGAGCTTGGCGGTGGCCCCTCGTCGTGGCGTGAAGCGCCAACGCGTTGCCGCGGACTGCAGCTACCAGTCGGATATCGACCAGGCGACTGCCTCGGTGGGCTCTCCCAGGTCGCTGCAGTACGCGCTGCCGGGCCTGTCGAGCCACGACACGCTGTGTGTGCTGCACGCCATGAACGTCATGCCCAGCGAACTGCGCCACCTCAATGGCAGCGCCAGCCGCAGCCACCTTCGACGACGCTGCAAGGTGCGTCAGGTCTTTGGGTGGCGCCATCTGCTGTGCCATGAAGAAGAAGATGCGAACACATCCAACCGGGTGGTGTGGAAGAGTGCCAAGGCGCTCGAGTCGACGAGGATGCGGCCGTTGGCTCGCCAGATCTGGCGCGCCAGCACGGAAGCCTCAGCTGGGCTGCAGGACGGAGAGGTGGGCGAGGTGCTGTACACTGTCAATCGCATCGCCCGGATCGTGCACTCGACCAAGCAGCGGATTGGCGGTCGACGACGTGTGCGTGACCAGATCTGGTTGGAGTGCTACCTGGACGACGGGCTGCAGATCTGCGTGGCGCGCAAGGAGCTGCGGCAGTTCAGCGACTACCGCGCACCGGAGACGTCAAGCACCGAGTGCCAGGGGTTCCTCGTGCGCCCAGTGTTTACCAAGGCCATCAACTCGCAGGTCGCCGGCTGCTCGCTGCAGTGTCTGCGAGCAGTGGACGCTCGAGATTGCGGCGTGCAGTCCCCCTTCGCTCTGAAGCAGCAGCTGATCGACGACCTGCCGCGACTCACGTTGCAATGGGAAGAAGACTACCTCTACGACCTGGTGCAGGCGCCGCAAGTGCTGCTGGACAGCGTCTTCGCCCACGGCAACTAGGAAAGGAAGCCCTAAGTTATGTTTACCCGACACCCGTTTGTATCATGTCGCAGAGATCTGATTACCCTCCAAAACCGAATAGATCGTATGCATTTCCAGAGGTCCTTTGTTGGTGTTGCACCATCATTCCGGCACACTCATCATGCGCACGACCACGTTCGTGCTGCTTGCCCTGGCCACTGCAACTGGGACCATGGCGACGCAAGAAGCCAAACTGTCGGCCGAACTGCTGATAGCGATCCGCAGCCATGAGGACGCTCGCGTGGACGTCGTGGTGCAGCTCGCGTCGCCTTCGCAGGTGCTACTCGACAGCTGCGACGAGGCGGCGGGGATGGATCGCGCCCAGAGGACCTCGTGCCTAGCGGAGTCGCTACAGAACTTCGCGGAGCAAAGGCAGCAGTCGGTGCGGGATCTGCTGGCACAATCCACCGGGCTTTTCAGCAGCTCCACGTTCCTGTGGATCGACAACTCCGTGGCTGTAAGAGGTGCGCGTCACGAGCTGATCAACGCTCTGGCGCAGTTGGAAGCAGTTGTGGGAATCGACCTGGAGCAGGTGATAGACATCCAGGCCTTCGTCCAGTAGGGAAATATAATACAATCCACTGAATCTACGAGGTGGGTGAAGAGATTCGGTAGTGTGTTGGGGCGTATACAATATAGGTTTCTCATCCATCATCTATCTACAGTAACCATTTCGGCATTGCCAAGTGCTTGCTTTTGTGAAGTATGCTAGGCGGGCTTGATGTCAAAATACAATACGGTACGTCGCCATATTAATAAAAATAGTGAGCCATTTCATCATTTTGCGCGCTTGTGTGCGGTGATGCCCGCTCGGCCCGTGACGACACCTGTGCCCAAGCGAAGCTCTGCGGCGGTGCCCAGGTTTCAAACGGCCAATGTGTGGCCAACTTCAGGTCCTGCGACGGCGACTTCAACTGCGCGCAGTTCGGGTCGCCCATTCTCGGCGTCCAATTTGCCAACCTCCGTCGCGAACGCGCGGTTCAAGAGCTTCCAGGTGCAGCACGACGTTTTGTATCGAAACCCAATTCTTGCAGCCATCGCCCAGGAGATCCCGTGGAAGAACCTTTTTGACCTCTTCCTGCTCAAGTTTTTCGCTGTTGGAGACGAGCTGTGGGCGCAAGGGGAACAACCGCACGAGCTCGCATTTGTCTTGTGTGGTGGATTTATTGCTCGGACGATGGAGAAAATAGTGCAGACTACGACGGACATTTTTGAAACGGAGAAGCCCACGACACGAATTCTAGCCGAAAAGATCATCAAACCTGGTGGAAGTCTTGCAGCTTACTCGGTGTTGAAGGGGTCGCCGATGCCGTACGGTGTTGTGACAGCAAAATTTAAGTCCATTTTGCTGTCCTTGCCAAGTCAACGGCTCAAGTCCGTGATGCGGCAGCTAAGCCCAACCACGAGAGAAGTCGTGGAGCAACTGATCTACGAGAACGAGCAGAAAGTAATGGAGTCACTGGCCCTACCTTTTCGAGTGCGTCGAGACCACCGCGCCAACACAACAGCACTAACGACTGGCAAGCAGCAACGAAGTACAGGTATTCGCTCCAAGAAGCGAATTTCGGCCTCGCTAGTTGATCGCATCATGGACTCCTCCGAAAAGCGTGATAAAGCTTCGATGAAGCGCAGTGCGTCCACCACGGCTGTAGCGGATGGTGCGCCTTCGTGGGCGTCGTTGCAAGTGGCTAAACCGATGGAGTACGAGGTGAACTCATCGTTGCTGATTCTGCACCAGTCAAGCTCAACAGGAAAGCTACATCTGCCGTCTTCTACTGTCTCGAAGAACGCGCTATTGCGATCATCAAACCTCAGCACCGCGGCTAGTAAGATAGCCAAGAAACACACCCAAAGGCGCTTGGATAGTATCAAGCTGCCGACTCAGACGGACGCATTTCCACCGCGGCACCTAACTGATCAACGGGAGCTCTTGGAAAGGGAAGGAGGGGACAGTTTTGAGATGGTCCAGCAGCTTTTGGGAAAGCAGCTCGTAAAACGAGTGATTGCAGACGTGGTGCCAAAGGAACGAGTGGGTCGGTTGCTAAAGCCATTGAAAAAGCCAGCGATGATACCAAACATGTTAGCCAACAATGACAATAGTGGAGAGGCCAAAAGTACTACTGCAGGGTCCAGACGCGACCGCCGAGTGCTGGTGGCAAACCGCAACGAACACTTTCGAGATGCCATGTATGATCCATTCGCTGACTGACAATGCTCGAATGGTGCTTTACTTAGAGCAAGGCCTCGGGAATTTCCAAACGGTTACTACCGCGATCGCCCCAACACTGCACGCCACCATCTTCAAAACGAATGCCGCAGCCGTGATTCCATCCTAATGTCAACTCGTCAAACTGCACGTCTGTCGGGGCCGCTGTCACACCCGACCGCATTCCCCAGCACACCGCAGTTTTGTCCATCTGGATAAACCAAGCTTCTATTAGTCGATGTGAAAACTCGTAGACGAGTTTGCAGACATGTACCTTGACCCCACACGCTGCGAGTCGACTCGTGCTCACAAGAATGAATTTTTCATCGGTCGGTGGACTAGCTTGGCCGCGGTGGTTGTCACCCCAACACGAGAGTGAGTTGTCTTCCGTCACACCGCAGGCGAAGTCTCCCGGGGACGCTGAAATCTGTCGGAAGCGGGTGATCGGGTTTACTTTGAGTTGACCCTGCAACAGTAAAACGTCACGAAACATTTCCAACAAACCAAAAGCCAACTTCCCGTACATGTCCATTCTCGCCCCAGCACTTAACAGTACCATCCGTTGCAATGGCACAGGAGAAGTCTTTGCCGCAGCTGACCTGCACGAACTTGCCCTCTGGGGCGTTGGAGATGCCTGCCGCCGCTGTACCTGTTGGTCCACAGACAGAATACCTCTCCGTCAGACTCCGATGACGATCTAGCATCTCTTCATCACCAGTAAACGTACCCCAACACTTTATAGTCTGATCCTTCATGATGCCGCACGAGTGGAAGTCGCCGCTGCTGACCTGTTCGAATAGACCCTCGGGTTTTGTCACGGGTGCACCGATGCCCCAGCACTCGAGCGTCTCATCGATGCGGACCCCGCAGGAATGCAGACGGCCCGTGCTCACTTGGATGAAGTCTCCTGGGGGTGGTGAGCTCTGTCCGCCATTGTTGACGCCCCAGCAGACCACGCGGCCGCCCACGTCCTCGTACGACTGCGTCTGGATGGCGCACGAGTGCTCGATGCCCGCGGCGATGCTGGTTTCGTCAATGTCCAGCGGCACGATAACCTCGGGCACGACGGAGTCAGCCGATAGAGCTGCTGGCGTTGAGGTGCACACGAATACAGCGAGGTGCAGTAGCCAGCGCATGATGGACTTGGTGAGCAACGGACAACTTGCCCTTTGGATCGCGTCCTTTCGCGAAAGCGGTTTTGATTGGCGAATAATACCATCGAGTTTTGACGAATGGGAGGAACAGCAACATCAACATGCTCACGCCAGCCAGATTGCTTGCTCGCCGCAGCTGGGGTGATGCAAGAGTCATTTCGTGCAAAAACAGCTTGGTTTGACGTTGCAGCAAGCGCAAGCACGTTGGCAGAGAGCGATGGCGTCGTTCGGGTACTCGAAATGTTGGGAAAATTGCCACCAAACCGAACGTGCATTCGGATCGTGCGCTGGCGTCAGCGCCAAGAAGCTTCGTGCGGTGCAGGCTTAGGTTACACACTGTGTCTTGTGGATGTTGCTGGGTGGAGGGGGTCGAAGAGGACCACGCTGTAGGCTTGCAACATGCAATAGGGACGCGTAATCGACTCAGTTCCGCAGAAACACGCGCGTTTGACAGGATTTGAATCCTCAGCCAAGCAGACCGTCCTCATATTCGAGTGCCTCACACGACGTCGTGCGGGCCTAAGAAGGATGCAATGGCTTAGAAGCACATATTTTAAAACCCTTGAAGCTGGCATTGCAGACACATGCTCATGGCTACTTGAACATATCGCCGCTTTGTTTGAGGCTATTCCTACGTACTCAAACAAGCCGTGTTTGAGTTTGTTCAGAAAGTATGACGTCCTCACGAAGTCCACACTGGCTCCTTTACTCACCATACTGAAATCAAGATGTAGAGTGCTGGTGCAGTGTCTCTGACCCATCCCCGTATAGTACACGTATAGTCGGTATCCATCTCCTGCTAATATCTGATATTGCCTTACAAATTTCAAGTGGATTTCCACTCGAGTGTATCCGGACTGGCCCTCGCCCTCTGATCGCGTTACCAGACGAACGGGCCATTCGTCGGGTAACGCGATCAGTTCATTACGCATTTTGCCATCAAGCGCGCACCCCGTCAAGCACCGAAAACGCTCGTCACCCCCGGCCTACCCTCGAACACCGAGCGTGCCCCCGCCCAAGCGCCCATTTGACCTTCGCTCCGTCCATCGCTCGCTCGCTTTGGATGTCCGTGAAGAGCTCGTGGACTTTCAACAAAAAGTACCCCGTGTACTCCGCCACCCACTAGACGCGTCCTCCGTCCACCCACCCGCACCACCGAAACCAAGACCTCTTCTACAATCACGATGACTCAACTAGAGTTGCTCGCCCGCGCTACGGCGCCCTTCAGCGCCCCCGAGTCCTGTGCCAAGGCCAACGCCTCGGTCCCTCGTCGTCACCTCAATGGAAGCACGTTGCTGCGTCGCCCGTCGTCCACTGCCGCTACGTACGACACGATCGAGTGCAAGGCTCTGATTCTAGGTTGCGGCGTGGCCGGCAATGCCGCCGCGCTGCGTCTGGCCAATCAGGGCGTTAAGGTGACTATGCTGGCCGCCGCCGAAGACCCCAACAACTGTGCTACGTATTACGCCCAGGGCGGCATCATCTACAAGAGCGAGGACGACACGCCCGCCCTGCTGTCCTCCGACGTCCACCGCGCCGGTGCTGGAGTCTGCGACGACGTGGCCGTCCAGAAACTGGCAGTCGAAGGCCCAGGACGCGTCGAGGAGATGCTCCTCGAAGTCGCCAAGGTGCCGTTCACCCGCAAGGACGACGGCGAGCTCGCGCTCACGCTGGAGGCGTCGCACAACCGTGCGCGTATTCTGTACAAGGCGGATCACACCGGCCGTGCCATCTCTACCAGCATGGTGCAGGCAGTGCGCGAGCACCCCAACATCGTCCTGCTCACTGGCCGCAGCGCCTTCGAGCTTGTCACCAACGATGACGGCGAGTGCGTCGGCGCCCTCACGGTCTCTACCAAGGGCAAGGTGGAACACTATCGCGCACCTTTCACTCTGCTGGCCACTGGTGGAGTGGGCGACGTGTACAAGAACACCTCGAACCCAGAGGGAGCTCGTGGTGAGGGCATTGCCCTTGCTGCTCGAGCTGGTGCCAAGCTCAAAAACATGCAGTACGTTCAGTTCCACCCGACCACGCTGTACATCCCGGACGAGCGCCGTTTCCTCTTGACGGAGGCGCTGCGTGGGGAAGGCGCCATTCTCCGCAACAAGAACGGCCGTGCTTTCGCCAAGGACTATCACCCAGACGGAGAGTTGGCGCCACGCGATGTCGTGGCACGCCTCATTCTTGCTGAGATGGAGAAACAAGACGAGGCTTGCATGTTCTTGGACATTTCGCACGAGGACGCAGACTGGATTAAGAACCGATTCCCGACCATCTACAAGCACTGCCTTGACCGTGGTATCGACATGACGAAGGAGCCGATGCCGGTGGTCCCGGCCGCTCACTACCACTGCGGTGGTGTTGAGGTGGACCTTCAGGGGCGCACTTCGGTCCCTGGGTTGTACGCCGCCGGCGAAGTGAGTTGCACGGGTCTTCACGGAGCGAACCGTCTCGCCTCAACCTCGCTTCTTGAGGGACTCGTGTGGGGTTGCAGCTCTGCCGATGACTTCCTTGAACAGGGCAAGGCTTTCGATGCAGACAGCTCCAAGAAGGAGACTGACCCGTTCGCCACCTTGAACGGCTTCCGTGACCCGTACCCGAACGAGATCGAGGAGGTGATGTTGGCCACGCAGCGTATCATGTGGGAGTCTGTGGGTCCTATCCGAACTACTGCTGGTATGGACAGCGCCGTGGACAAGCTCGCATTACTTGAGGTTAAGGCGGACAAGCTGCACCAGGAGTGCCGCGTGACTCGCGAGACAGCTGGTCTGCGCAACGCTGTTCGAACGGCTAAGGAGATCGCTATGGCGGCTCTCAACAGCCCCGTGTCCGTGGGCACGCACTACATTGTGCAGGAGTAAACCTGGTGTGTCAACAGGTTCATGTTTGCCACTTGAGAAGTTATCAATTGATAATTTCTTTCAATATTGACACCTTCATTAGCACTACTGGGTGAAACTGCTCAAGAAACAACGGGGG